>PISX010016036.1:0-47539 GCA_004024625.1 Mellivora capensis
TACACTATGGAGTATTATGCCTCCATCAGAAAGGATGAATACCCAACTTTTGTAGCAACATGGACGGGACTGGAAGAGATTATGCTGAGTGAAATAAGTCAAGCAGAGAGAGTCAATTATCATATGGTTTCACTTATTTGTGGAGCATAACAAATAACATGGAGGACATGGGGAGATGGAGAGGAGAAGGGAGTGGAGGCAAACTGGAGGCGGAGGTGAACCATGAGAGTCTATGGACTCTGAAAAACAACCTGAGTGGTTTTGAAGGGGCGGTTAGGGGAGCCAGGTGGTGGGTATTAAGGAGGGCACGTATTGCATGGAGCACTGGGTGTGGTGCAAAAAAACAATGAATACTGTTACGTTGAAAAGAAATTTTAAGAAATTAAAAAAAAAAGAAAGAAAGAAACACAAAAATATTTTTTTTACTAAAAAAAAAAAAAAAAAGGAAAGAAATCACCCAGTTCAGCATCTGGAGCTCTCTTGAAAACACAGTGAATGGAAACTTCCCTACTTTTCAAATGATGCCTACACTACCCTCCAGTCTCTTTGCTACCCATTTTTGCTTGTGTTTATCAACCATAAGTATTTTCATTATTTCACCTATGTCCTCAAATTTCTTGTGCTGATAGACCTCTCCGGAACTCCGGGGCTCACATTATTTCCCACCCCCAATCCAAAAGCTTTGGTCTTTTTGACATTTTTGTGTGTTTTTAGCTGCTTCTCTTCTCTTCTCTCCCCCCTCCCCTGAAGGAAAAGCGTCAGTGCCAATGAGTCACACACAGAACATGGGCTTTTTTAGAGCCGAAAGGCCCTTAGAAATCCAAACTGGAATGAATCGCTTGCAAGAAAGGTGTTCTGCTGGTCAGGCAGGAGAGAAGCAGCTGCCAACAGGAAAGATAGATATGTGTCCTCAAAGAGTGAACTCCATCAGAGCAACGCCGTTAGATGCTCAGCTACTTTCTTCTTTTAATTTCAAGACCCCCACTGATTTCCCTTATTTGCCCAGTTCTGGTTCTCCATGGGAACCATGCATGTGGGATCTGTTTGAAATGAGAAATTTATTTTGAAAACATTTACCAAGTACTTGTGAGAAGCCAGGTATTGAACTGGGTCTCAGGCATGCCGAGAAATTGCTTTCCTATTAAGGTGCATTTCATACCCTCAAGGAAAATGAAAGTAAGTAGAGAGTAAAGGCACCAAAATGCCATCGATTCTGCAATGGGAGTCTTTATCAGCATAGTGGGGACCTAAAACAGGAAGCAGAAATTTTCTTCCTGCTATTTTTCTGATCTGGAGAACAAAATAGGGGATGTTGTAGAGAGTCTCTATACTTTTGCTATACTCTCATATTTATCTTCTAATGTCTGATGTATCCAGAGACTCAGTTGAGAAAATTGTTATAACACCAAATTTCTTGCCTTTACTATGGTGACTATATTAATTTTCCTGCAGGAGGGAATGGTGTTGACAAAAAGTCTCTTCATGGAGGGTCTCTTTCTACTTCTCTATGGCCCTGCTTCTGGCATATTGTGGACCTATTGAATAGAAGTATGAGCATGTGTGTGTGTGTGTGTGTGTGTGTGTGTGTGTGTGAAGATTTAAAAGTATGAAGGTATTTGACATAGAATATTTTATGTTATAAGAGTGTATGTGAATCCATAATTATAAACCACCTAATATGAGACATGGCATTTGCTAAAATATTCTGAAATTGATATTTAAGTTTGTTTTTCTTGGGTGGTGATAGTAGTGGGGAAATACGGTCCAGAGAGAATCACCTGTTATGGTAAGTAAAACCCATGGTCAATACAGAGAGCAGAATGCAGAAAATCTGAGGCAGGCTAGACTGACTCTCCAACATATGTGGATGATCTGAAAGATTGATCTTAAACCCCACGTGTCCTACTAGAAATGTCTTCATGGTGGCTCTATCCAATAAGAGGTTCTGGGAAGCTGTTCCAACATGGTGCAACCCAGACCCTTGCCATCTGCCAACCACCACTTCCCTCTCTTTCCCTCCACATCTTCTCTCTGCAGCATTCCTCTCCCTCTCACCTTGTTTCAGGCAGTGGGAGTAGGAGGTAGGAAAAAGAGCAACAGAACCACTTATTAAAGAACCATGCCTGGGGCTCATGAGTGGGTCCTGAGACCGAGCCCCAGGTCGGACTCCTTGCTTGGCAGGGAAGTCTTCTCCCCTCCCCCTGCTCATGCTCTCTCTCTCACTCCCTCTCTTTCAAATAAGTAAATAAAATCTTTTTAAGAAAATGAACTAAGGCACGAACTTTTGCCTCTGTTTGCCTTCTTGTTTTCTGATTCTGTGAAGGTAAAATCATCTGCTGTAAAAACCGAAATTTAGAGAAGCATTTACAAAGTCCCGCCAAGAGTAAACAGAGACAGCCACCTCCCCCCGTCCTCCACACAACTAGGCTGTGACATAAGGTAAAATTTGTGCACAGCACCTCAGCTCCCGACAGTGTTTGGATTCATTTCCAATTGAGAAACAGTCATTTATCTTTTTCAATTTGCTTTGCCTTTCCTGGTGAAGAGTTTGTCAGAAGCCAAACTCCAAAGGTTGTGTTGTCGTGTTTCTTATTTTATACTTGGAGGGAAAGACCACCTGAGAAAAATCAAAGTTATTTTAAAACTTAAAATACCACTATACTATAGCCATCCGCTGTTTTTCCAGATAAGCTATAGTCATATATTTAGGCTGTGTGCATTTTCTGAGTCTACCATAATGGCTTCTTCAAATAAAGATCTAAGTTAGCCCTCATCAGAGAAATAACACCATTGCAAAGCTTCCCTAATTGGCCTCGTGAGGTGTTGGTAGTAGATTCTAGAGGGAACGGATGGTCCCTGAAGAATTAACAAAGTATTAAGTGGAGCCTGGAAACTCAATCCAGTCAGCAGGTGCTCTGTGCTGATCTGACTTTAGCAAGAACAAGAACAAAAAGAACAACAGAAAGCATCTTGCTGGGCATGTACTCTATTTTATATGTCTTATGGGTATTATCTCATTTTTTACTTCAAAAGATCATTTTGAGGGATACCCCTTAATACCTCTAGTGTGTACAAAGAAAAATTTTAAGTGTCAAATGAATAGCTCAGTTAGTAAGTGATAGAGCAGGGATTCAAACCCAGTCTTAATCCACATCTTAATATTTTGTATTTGTTCCTCAGAACATCCGATATGGTGCTGGCTACCTAAGGAATAATTAAGAATATATTGATTGATTTTTGGATAAGTTAGCCATGTAGTACAGACAGAAAATAGAAGAAAAATGACCCAAGGGGATCACCAACCACCCTGTTTTTCCCTTTAACCTGACCATTTTCCACATTATGCCTTCATGCAACATTTACTGAACATCTCGTATGTTCTGGGTACGGTGCTGGGTGGAGGAACCCAGAAATAAATAAGACACACATCCTGTAAGTGGTGCGTAGCTCAATAAGAGGCTTCCGAAGGCAAACAGGTAATTTTTAAGCAATCAGACAACAGGGCAAGTGGCGTGGTATTAGCAGACCACGGAGGAGCTGGGCAGGACCCGCTTCCAAGAGGAAGGGACTTCTGGGCAGAGAGGTGACAGATGAGCAGCAAGAGGAAGCCAGAGGACGGGGGAGACCTTATTAGACTGAAGGGACAATGTGAGCCCAGGTGGGACAAAGAGATGCTGCAGATTTCCACAGTTCGTTATCACTGAGTGAAACGTGTGATGTTGGCAGCACCCATGCCCTTGGACAGGGAGGCAAGGGTGAAAGTGAAAGAGAAGCTCCAGAGGCAGGAGGCGGAGGGAGAGAGACGGAAGTCATAGAGCAGACGGGGTATGGCAAAGAAGAGCCAGGAATGACTGTTCTATCACGGTTTGCCGACATAATCACAGCTAAAAGTGCAGTTCGTGTCTGTGAGTTCTCTTTGTTTCTCTCCGAATTTCTCTTGTTATCTGTTAAAACAAATGCAAACTAGCTGCTTAACAATTTTTGTATTTCACGACAGATGTTATGATACATCACAGCCAGCAGATGGCACTAAGTATATATAAAATGAATTTCTGCACACTTAGTGGGTCTTATTTAAAAATATCCAGTTTTCATAATACAGTAAACCTTTTGATAAGTGTGGGGAACAAACAAGTCTGTATTTCAGATTAAGATAGTTTTGCTTTTCACAATATTGTAAAGAGAGTCTAACAAAGCCCAACTCGTCATTTAAAATAACTAGACTAGGCTAGATTAATATCCTGACCAAATTTCAGCATTTAATTCTTCATCTGCACAGTGTGAATGTGCTGTGCCTTAATGGCTAGAATGACTGGCCTCTACCTTTCTCAAATTACTTTTCTCCATTTGGAGAACCCTGAGATCTGATGAGGGTGCAGAACTGAGAAAAGACGGGCATCGCATAGGCATAAGGTCCGGTCCCCTCTCTTGACAAATAGCTGCTGTGCAAAAAAGCTCCTAGGAGGGGCGCCTGGGTGGCTCAGTGGGTTAGGCCGCTGCCTTCGGCTCAGGTCATGATCTCAGGGTCCTGGGATCGAGGCCCACATCGGGCTCTCTGCTCAGCGGGGAGCCTGCTTCCCTCTCACTCTATCTGCCTGCCTCTGCCTACTTGTGATCTCTGTCAAATAAATAAATAAAATCTAAAAAAAAAAAAAAAAAAAAGCTCCTAGGAATTACCCTGGGCACCCCAGTAGGGTTCTAAAAAGAGAGGCATTTCCTCGGTGGCACCATCTCTGAATGGTCAGGAAAACTCATGGCCAAGTAGCATGAGTGAAAGTAGGCTTTCTGCAGTCAGTAAGGTTCTCTGTATTTGTAAACCCCACATACACAGGGAGGGACAGAATCTCTCAGACACCCCACCAGACTGAAACAGAAGTCCGAACTTGCTCTGTCTAGGATGTAGGCTAGCAATCTGCCTAGGTGAGCTCATGTCTGTAAGGGCCTATTTAGCCAGAGCAATTCCATCTTGGATTAAACAGCCATTTTGTTGTTTATGCAGTAAAACTTAAACTGACCCTGCCTCCCTCCAGGGTACTTACTTAAAAGCAAGTCTGGGAAACTAGTATAATATGGTCGACCAGTCCCAGGTAACAGAGCCCAAATACAAGGGTGGGTCAGGTCAGGTGGAGATAACAGAGCCCAGATTCGGGGATGAGTCAGGTCAGGTGGAGACATCCAATCAGTGGGGCATGCATACTGTCTCCCTAGCTACCAAGGAGTGTGGGCCCCGCCTTTTGGGAACCAATTCTGACCAAGGTGATAGGCTAGTTCAAATAGTTACTATGGGGTGAATTATAATTCAATTGGCCAGCCATGTGGGACCTAGCATGACCGTGCAGCTTTCTCTGTGTTCACAATCTCATTGGCCACCTGTGTGTGGCCAGGCTCAACCACATGGTCTTTGCTCTATAAATTAGTCTGTGAGGCTGGGGGTGGTCACCCTCTCTGTAAGAGGCGGCCCCGACCGGTTGGTTTGATTCTCGATGCTTGGTGAGAAATAAAGCTTTGCTTGACCTTCGCTTTGTATCAGTCTCGCTCCTTTGATTATGTACCTAACAGTGTCACCCAGGAAACAAGCTGAGATGGGGAAAGGAGGGCAAGAGGCTTGATGGCAGATATGGCCCTGAGAGGAAGTGAGTTGGGTGAGGAAGACTGACAGCTGCGAGGCCCATTCCAGACCCCGGAGAGGAGGAGCAAGGGAAACCTGAGTGCCTCTGGGCGGACTCAGTGAGAAGCTCCAAAGATAGAGGCTGCCTATTTGGGGAGTCCAGCCCTGGTTGGAAATGGCCAGGCCCTCACACCTGCCATGCTGTCACCCTCAGGACTGCTCAGAAGAGTGGGGCCTCTTTGAGGCCAGGCCAGAAGCTGCCTGGGCTGGGGTTGGGGATGGTCGGGGAAATCTACTCCGGCCGCTGGACAGTAAGTTCCTCCCTGGAGGACTGTCCCAACGGTGATGTGCCTTTGTGGCTGCCACACAACACTAGTTTAAAAAGACTCATTCTTGTTAGGATCCCCTTTGCATCCCCCTGGGCCTGTCCGATGATGCTGTGTGGCCAAGCTTTTCTTCCCCCACCCCCGCAGCAGAGGAGCTGTTTTTCCATAGATGCCAGTTCCTACATCCTTGGGGCTCGGATCAGTTCAGCGTCTTCCATGAAGGGCCTTTGCGGCTTCATCTGAGTCATCTCAGTATCTATCGATGCGTTAGCCCAGCTGTTCCGACGAATTTTAAAAATAAGGGCCATTGTCTATACGCCTTCAAAGGGTACAAGTGAATTTTAATCTCAGCCAAGCCTAATAAGTGAGTTCTTTGTTCCTCTTTGTTTCCGTCTGAAGAAGCTCCTCTAACATGATACGAAGCCAAATGAAAAGGATCTTGTGATTTGCCCTTTCGGATTCCTAATACCTCTCAGAGCCACCTCCTGTGCACGTCCACTTCGAAGTTGCCTCGACGTCTCCAGGAGTTAAGATGGACCATAAGTAGATTACTGGATGACCCACTCCCACGCGCGGGTTCTTGCTGGATCCTCACGATTCCGGGAGGAAGGTATTATAAAGTTTCCAGAGAAATAGAGCCCCGAATCTGCCAGACTGGAGAGTAAGGGCGTGGGCTCGGTCTTCCCATGGCGGAGGCGGATTTCCCTTAAGCCCTGCCACTTTCATGAGCTGCTTGTCTCTGTCCGGTTTACGGGAGGCACCTCAGCATGCCCGTGCTTTCACGCAACCAAAGTGCGCGTCCTGGACTGAGCCACGGTTCTGGCCAGTGTCTTCTGGGCTCTTGCACGTGCTGCTTCCTGGAAAGGTGCCTTCCCCCTCCCCCATCCCATTCAATTGGTTACTTCTTACCTTCCCTTTAAGATGCAGATCAAGCAGCATCCGTGGGAGGAAAGTCTTCTGTGAAGTGACATGGTCTGCTCAAGTGTCCCTTCGGTTGTACCAGGGCAACCGTCAGAGATGGTTATCACCAGTTAGCTCAAAACTGGATACTTGATTAGGCCTAATTTCAAAGAAAAGCAATGTCTCCTGTTCAATATTACTAAAACCCAGGCTAGAATTTTTTTTTCTTTTGGAAAAAAACATCTCTTTATGGATGTGTTATTAAGTAGGTACATTTTGTATTTCTTTCTAATTTTGGTATTTAATCACCAGAAGAGGTAAAAAAAATAATTTAACATGACTCAAGAGAAACAGGGAGCCTAATTTGAAGTCCTAATCAATGTACTATCTTCAAGTTGGACAGTGAAAATCTTGACATTAAAAAAAAAATCCAATTTGTAATGCTCCTATATATTATAGAACATGGGTGTCTAATAGACATAGGCTATCAAATCCACTGTGCTCGGTTGCAAATACAGAGTTCTCATCCTATGGAGGCTATTTTAAGGCCACGACAAAGCCATTATATTGCTCATCTTGACAACAAAATGAATTAATTGTAATAAAATTTCTATGAATGCTGTCTTTCTTCAAAGTCCAATGAACCATGATGTGGCAATTTTTAAAAAGCTGTACTAGGGACGCCTGGGTGGCTCAGTTGGTTAAGCGGCTGCCTTTGGCTCAGGTCATGATCCTAGCGTCCTGGGATCCAGTCCCACATCGGGCTCCTTGCTCGGCAGGGAGCCTGCTTCTCTGTCTCTGCCTGTGCTCACTCTCTCTTTCCGACAAATAAATAAAATCTTTTTTAAAAAAAAAAAGCTGTACTAGAAAATCATCTATTTTCTTTTCACCACTTTTCAGGATTTTTCCAACTTTTCCTTAGTGCACGTGAATTCTTTTCATAGAAAAAGTTTTTAAATAATCAAATTTCTATCAAAATTTCTATTAAGTTTGTGCTGTTCAATAAAGGCACTGTCACACCATCTGCTATTTCAAGAAACTAACAAAACCCACGAGTGGAAGCTCAATGAAACCTACAGTCTGATGATGCTTGGCTAGCTAGACCTCAGTCATCAGAACAACTCCTGATGCTTGTTTAAGCACACGAGGGCTACTGAAAAAGAATCTGATGTTTAAGAACCATTGATGTGATATCAGAGCCCTACTTTGAAGGGTGTAAAATATATAAACATTATAAAGTATATGTAGATCTTAAAGAACTATGAAATGAACACTTACCTATTTAACATCCAGTCAAGAACTTGAACAGGATTGTTGAAACACCTGGGATACCTCCTGGATTGCGTTCTCTGCTAGAAGTGATCACTAGCCTATGCTCTGCATTAATCATGCCTGTGTTTTTATTGTTTTGCCATACATCTTTGCTTTTAGGCTATATATAAGTGGCATACATATTTACACACATGTCCCATGCCTGATAACTTATTTTTTTTTAGTTAAACTTTTTTATTCTTAACATTGTATTTGAGATTCAGTGTTCCTGATACATGAATAGATTATTTTCACTCCTGTATAATATTCCATTTTATTTGGCCTATTGGTGACCCTTTAGGCTGTTTTCAGCTTTTGTCCTCCCAAGATAAAAATAATGCTCTATAAGTATTCTTTTTTAAAGATTTAAAATGTTTACTTATTTATTTGTGAGAGGGGGAGAAGAAGAGAAGGAGCATGAACAGTGGGGAGGAGCAGAAGGAGAGGGACAAGCAGACTTTGTGCTGAATGTGGAGCTGTAGGCAGAGCCTGATCCCATGACCCCAAGATCATGACCTGAGCCAAAATCAAGAGTTTGGCACTTAACTGACTGAGCCACCCAGGCACCCAGTTTCCATAACTATTCCTGTAACTCTTTTCCCTTGCATATTTGTACAAGCATTTCTTTAGGGTAAAATTGTTGGTTGAAGGGACTACATATTTTTAAAATTTATTAGGTAATAACAAATTATTTTCCAAGAGAGCTATATCAATTTGTCCTCCTACTACAGTTTCATGAGTTCCTGTTGCTCCCTGTTCTCACCAATTACTATCAGACTTGTACATTTTGTCATGTGGTTTTAAATTGCATTTCCCCATTTCCTTCTAAAAGTTAAGTGTTAGAGGTTCTAAGTTCTTGACCCATCTAAATTTTATTTTTATGCATTAAGTTATATACTTACCTATTCTTTTCAAATTTTCCTTTTGCTTCTCATGGTTAAAAACAAATTTTCTAAGAGATTTTTCTTCCCCTTATCTCTAACCCTCCCTCTTTTGAGGATACTCAATGGATTTATCAAAGAATATGAACAGAGCTACAGAGAATATACTTTTTAAAGATTAACAATATAGGGAGTTTTGATTGGACATGAAACTCCACTAGTTCACATGAGGCCAAAACTGTTAAAAATGTACTAATCCTGCTTTCTATGTGCTATAAAAAGCAACCCAGTTTAGAGTAATAATTGTTTAAGAAATTTCATACATAACTTACAAAGTTGACAGTATCTGGCTGTGAATTATGATCACTGAATCTATTTAAACAGGTGAGGTGGAGCGCCTGGGTGGCTCAGTCATTAAGCGTCTGCCCTTGGCTCAGGTCATGATCCCAGGACCCTGGGATCGAGCCCCCATCAGGCTCCCTGCTCAGCAGGAGGCCTGTTTCTCCCTCTCCCACTCCCCCTGCTGTGTTCCCTCTCTTGCAGTGTCTTTGTCAAATAAATAAATAAAATCTTAAAAAATAAATAAAATAAACAGGTAAGGCATTGAGACTTTGAGACTTGCTATTTAATATTAAATGTAACATATTGAATATGGTACAAATTATAAACTATTTTAGACAGCTGAAGTATAATCTCCAGCCTACAGAGTAGTAAGAATATCCTAACTCACACGGCAACTTCAACATTACTAAACAATGACAAGACAGTCTCACTAAAAATCAGTGTCTGTAACACAGACAATCTCTGTGCTGGGCTAGACACATATAAATGCAGATGAATGCAAAGAGGCAATACACAAAAGGAAATGTAGCCATTTAACAGATGTGAATAGGTACCCAACCTCAGAAGCCATGGAACAAATGTAAATTAAAGTAATAATGAATAACTCTGAGTGTCACAAATTAGCAAGAATAATTTTAATAAGCCTGACCAATGTTAATGAGGTTGTTGTGAAATGAGCATTGTCAAACATGGACTTCGGGTGGTGTTTATAATCCTTTTGCAAAGGTAATTTGAGGTAAACTGCATTGTAGGCTTTAAGGGTATCCACATTTTTTAAATGAAATTTAACTTTATGGAAACAATCCTAAGGAAATAATCTGAAAATTTAAAAATCTTACTGCACTAAGATATCCATTGTAGTGCTATTCTCCATACACATACTTGCAGTAGCAAACATGGAAATCGCTCAATAGGGTCCCCCCCCACCCCAACACCCACCTGATGGGATATTAGGTAGCCATTAAAATAGTCTCTGTAAAACTTTTTTACATCTGCTCTCTGTATAAAGAACAAAACCTGGGCGCCTAGGTGGCTCAGTGGGTTAAGCTGCTGCCTTTGGCTCAGGTCATGATCTCAGGGTCCTGGGATCGAGTCCCGCATCAGGCTCTCTGCTCAGCGGGGAGTCTGCTTCCCTCTCTCTCTCTGTCTGCCTCTCTGCCTACCTGTGATCTCTGTCAAATAAATAAATAAAATCTTTAAAAACAAAACCTGAAACAGTTTAAATTATGTTAAAAGAAACAAGCAAAATATGCCTACAAGTTGGAAGAAAACAGTAATTGTGCTTGTTGAATATTTTTCCTTCTTTCAAATTGTTTTTCAAAACAAAAATCCCATGAGTTCATATTTCTTGTATAATAGACACTTATCAAATGAAATATAGTTTTATTATTAAAATCGACATGAGAGGCACCTGGGTGGCTCAGTCCATTAAATGTCTGCCTTCAGCTCAGGTCATGATCTCAGAGTCCTTGGATCAAGCCCCGTGTGGGGCTCTCTGCCTAGTCGGGAGTCTGCTTCTCCCTTTCCCTCCCCCACTCCTGTTTGCTCTCTCTCTCAAATATAATTTTTTTTAAAAGTTAAAATTTACGGGGTGCCTGGGTGGCTCAGTGGGTTAAAGCCTCTGCTTTCTGCTCAGGTCATGATCCCTGGGATCGGGCCCCACGTCGGGCTCTCTGCTCCGCGGAGAGCCTGCTTCCTCCTCTCTCTCCCTGCCTGCCTCTCTTGCTTACTTGTAATCTCTGTCTGTCAAATAAAATAAAATCTTTTAAAAAATTAAAATTTACATGAAAAGTACTTTTTTGATGTGGTGTCTATTAGCAGCAAAAGAGTAGAAGACACATATTGTTCACTGAAGCTGTACATCAGATTCTGACAAGCAGAAGATGGTGGGGGGGGTTGTTGTAGCTTGTGTGCAACTCACTTCTAGTCAGTTTCAAGTAGGTGCACATAACTAGGAGCATAGGAAACGAAGGAAGACACCGCCCTGCACTGAGGAAAATCTACCATCACCCAACCCGCAGTGTTCACGCACAGTCTTCATATTTCAAAAAAATAAACAATATGTACAGGAAAGAAGCCAATAGCCTTATTCTTACAAAAGCAAGCTGTAGCCCAGTATTCCTATTTATTGACACAGAATAAAGGTAGGACTGTTTGAAATTACGAGATGAAATAACCCACTATATAACTTGATACTACTAAGCTGGTTATTTAGAACGCAGGGAGAACGAGCGTATGGAACGAACATTTGTTGAGTGACTTACCTACATGTGCCAAATGCTTTAACACACTACCTTACTCATCCTCATCATGACACTGCCAAATAGGTAGTGTGAGTTCTAATTTCCAGGTGAAGAGACTGAAGCTCAGTCCTGTAACATGACCGAGCTTAATTAGCACAGTGCCTGGCATACAGTAAGTACTCAATAAATATCGTTTGAATGGGTCGTAGGTAATACACCTGGTAAATAGAAGTGCCAGGATTTAAAATTAGACCCATCTAGTTACAAAGATCACACTATTTCCATCACAGTACACTGCCTTCTGTGTGAGACGATGCAGAATTGTTTTTAAACGGCTAAGAAAGATCACTGCTAGTGTAAACACGGTTGATAAATGCAGGGACCTGTGATTTCTACCTTCATATCAGAATTATTGCAATGTCAAAATGTATGCTTGGTAAAGGATGAGAAAAGACAGAAAACACACAGAGGATCTTCAAGTGCTTTTTTAATTTTCAAATATACATAGTACATGAAAGTAACACAATCCATAGTAGTACATTTTATTGTATGGAACATTTAACTAGTTAATACTATTCTTCCCTTTCTGTTGTTGAATTCTACCAACTTTTTCAAGAAATAGCTTTTATGACAACACCATCAAAAATTGTTAATTTTATGAATATTAGGTTTTATATTTTTTCCTTTGTTGCCCCACACACCAAAACAAATTATTTGAAAATGCTAAAATAAGTAAAATGTGGCATGCTTTCTTAGCTTGCCTTGCATCCTGTGTTTAAAATATTTTACAACTATAAAAGTTGAAAATAATTTTATTGGTTCTCCTATGTCAGTCCACATAAGTATTCTTTTATATTTTATTAGCTAATACAGCTCTTCTTTTAAAAAAATTCTACCAACCTCTTTAAAATGTTTCCTATGAAAATATCATCAAAATGTATTTTATTTTTATGAATATTAGATGTTAAGTCTCCTTTCCTTCTTTGCCCCATACTTAGGCCCAAATAAGTTATTTGAAAATACCGATAAAATGGGGCATGCTTTCTTAGATGTTTTGTATCCTGTATTAAAATATTTTACAATTACAAAAGTTGAAAAATAATTTTATCGGTTTTCTTAAATATAATCTCCTATCTCCCATACATGAACTAACCTATAGAACTAAGTAATTTTGTTAGTCCAAATGCATAGGGCCAAGAACATAAGGGAATTACAAAAACTCCAAGATGACTAATTTAAAGCAGATATTAAAATACTACAGATGTGGCATATTTACTGTCTCTCAAGCAGAGAACGAGTGTTTATCTTTGCATTCGGCAATATCTTCAAGATAATTATTCCCCACTTTCAAAGCATTACTGTTGCACAGGATTCATATTGGAGGAGGAGATACATAAAACATCAATTTCCTTATCCAAAACCAAAAATAAATGAGGATTTAGAAATATGTTATTACAAAGATGGTGATCGGAAAGATGGTGATCAGAAAGACCATGTCCAATGAGTTACAGGGCTGTGGAGATGAAAAATGCCTTTGCTTCATTCAGGATCTAGGACCTTAAAAATGACAAATTTAGCTGGATTTTCTTTTCTGCTTATGTTTTAACCCCCAAATTTGGTCTTGTACCATAGCAATTTTTATTTTACTTGAATGTTAAAAGAAAATTCACTGCATTATAAAGACAGATTAATAACCTGTTGAACCTCAGCTGGGAACTAATCAATAGAAAATGCTTATTTGGTTGAGTAAATACATTTCAAGACATTTAAAACATTACTAAATAAGTTGTTTTTAAAAATATTTAACTTGAAATAATAAAAAACTATTAAAAGCTAGTAAAGATCTTTCCCGAGGGCTAATAAAAGCAAAAACAACCTTAATAGACACATGGTTACACACAAATTTCCTCACAGAGGTAAAGAAGTTGTGATTAGTATCAGGATTTTAAGGAAGTATCATTTCAGAAACTGCATTAATCTATTGTAAGTGGTTTCAAGAGTCGAGCCGGTGTATGCTGGTACTGGAGAAAATCTGAAGCATCTAGTTGGGTACAAAGGGACTGACATTTACCTTTAAATTATTAAATGTCATTGTTTTTTCTTTACAACTTCTAGGATGGACATTTGTTTATACAGTATGAAATGATTTAATCATTTAAATAACAAGCTTAATAAGGCTGACATTCAATGGAAACCAATGAAATAATTTACCTTTTGGTAATCAAAATAACTCGAGATCATTCTTAATATCTTCTTTTTAAGCACCCCTTATTAAAGCTTGGGATTTTTTTTAAGCAAATAAGGCAAAGTGTTTTCTACACACTTGTTTTCACCACAGTGTGGTGGGTTTTGTTCTCAGTTAACCTTTAATACTCTGTACATACTATTCTGAAATACTGTGGTGAAGTAAGGCCTCCCATCCTTGAGCAAGACACTACATAAGGGAGGATTAGCTGTATTGGAAGGGTCTTCCACATCCCAAATTTCCAGCATACTGCAACCAGGCCTAAAAAAAAAAAAAGGCACATATATATCCATTTTAAAAATGTAGTCATATGCAAGGACAATTAAATTATAAAGTAGCTCTAAGATTTTTGGAGACTCTTTTTTAAAGGATTTTATTTATTTGAGAGAGAGACAGAGATATGGAGAGAGAGTATGAGTGGGGAGGAGAGGGAGAAGCTCAGCAGGGAGCTTAACCACAAGGCTCCATCCCAGGACACAGGGATCATGAACTGAGCCGAAGGCAGATGCTTAACTGACTAGGCCACCCAGGCGCCCTGAGACTAATTTATTTAATAAAGAATTTAAAGCATGATTTCAAAAAATATAAGTTCAACATTTAAGGATAAAAATGAAATTAAGTATGTTGCATTTTCATGTTCCACTTAACCAAATATCAAGTATATTATCAAACTTAACAGTAAACGTCCAATATACATTCAGAAATAAATATTTAAAAATTTATTTTCAAAATAAAATATAAATAAATATATTTTCTAGGTCATATCACCATCCAAACATAAGGCTCATGAGTAGTAGGAGACAGGTTAAAGGAAAGCTAATCTAATTCCTGATGAATTTCCCATTTTTGAGTTTCATCTGACTTAGATCAGCATGAAAACATATAGTCCAAGGTAACGAAGGAAAGCTCTTGTTGGCCAGATTTGTTCTCCTCTACCCTTTCCTATTTTGGGTGGCTTTATAATTGGACTGACTGGGATACTAGTTCTCACTAGGGAATAACCCTGCATGAGAAGCAGGCAGTAAAGGGAAGAAATCAAGCCAAACTGGCTATTATTTTTTAACAGCTATATTGAGGAAATATTTATGTACAATAAAATGCACCCATTTATGAATAAAGTTTGATAAATATGGACAACTGTGCATAGGTGTGTGAGCCCTTCCATAATCGTAATATAGAAAATTCCCAGCACTGAAACAATTTCCCTTGAATCCTTCTGCAGTGGGTCCCCTAGCTCCAGCTTAGCCCAGGCAAACACTGATCTCCTTTCTGCATTATAGTTTTGCCTTCTCTAGAATATTCCAGATATTTATATTCACTGCAGCTTTCATGTTATTCACAAAACAATTCCATCCCTTTTCCTTCAATCGATATATGTATCTGTATTTAAAATGCATGTCTTCGAGGGGACACATAGTTGGGTTTTGCTTTTGTATTCAGTCTACTAAACTTTGTCTTTTGGTTGGAGTGTTTTGTCCCCATTCATATTTGTGATTACTGATATTGTGTGATTTAGGCTTTTATTCCTTGTTTTCTATTTGTTTAATCTTTTTTTTTAATGTCTGTTTCTCTTTCTTTTATGCCAAGCAAAAAGTTTTACTATATCATCCATTTCATTCATTGGCTTATGCATTTTTTTGCCTCTGTGTGTGTGGTTGCTCTAGATATTGAAACAGGCATCTTCTACGTATCACAGTTACTTAACATTAAACTTGGATTATTTCCAGAAAATCAAACATTTTATTTTTGTTTACTCCCCTTGCTTGTGCTATTGCTGTCATATATATACGATTTACATTATGAACTCAAAAATATAATGGTATTATCTTTAATACCATTGGTATTATGGCTTTAACTAGTCATAGGGTTTTAAAAGATTTTCAAATAATAAAATATGTATATACATATAGTGATTAATATTTATCCACATTTTTAACATTTCCAGATTTTAGCATATACTGTATTTCTGAATTTTGAATTATCATTTCAATGTCAGTTGACTTCTACTTATGAAAAGAAGCCAGATGTTTATCATATCATTCTTCTCTTGCTTCTTTCAAGATTTTCTCTTTTCTCCTTGTTTTTTACCAGTTTGACTATGATATTCCATGATGTGGATTTCTTTGGTTTATCCCAGCTGCATTTGTTAACCTTAATTGGATCTTTAAGTTAATGGCTTTCAACAAACAAGAAACTTTTGGCCAAGATTTCTTCAGGTATTTTTTTTCCTCCCATTTTTTCTTTTCTTTCATTCTTTCTGGTATTACATTACCCATGTATTGAACTACTTAATACACAGGTCTCTGTGGCTTTTGCTATTCTTCTTCAATCTTTTTGATCCCTGTTCTTTGGATTGTACTTTTTCTTTTTTTTTTTAAGATTTTATTTATTCATTTGACAGAGAGAGAGATCACAAGCAGGCAGAGAGAGAGGAGGAAGCAGGCTCCCTGCTGAGCAGAGAGCCCGATGCAGAGCTCCATCCCAGGACCCTGAGATCATGACCTGAGCCAAAGGCAGAGGCTTAACCCACTGAGCCACCCAGGCGCCCCTGGATTGTACTTTTTCTTCACTTACCTTCAAGTCATTGATCTTTTTTCTGTTGTTACATCAAATCTCTTGAGAACTTTTAAAGAATTGTCATTCATTTATTATAATTTTCAATTCTAGAGTTTCTGGGGAGGATGTTCATTGTTGAGAATCATATCTTGTCCCTTATTGATATCATGTCTTCAATTTTTTGAACATATTTTCCTTAATTCCTTGAATATAATCATAACAGCAGCTTTGCAGTCTTTCCCTGCTCAGTCCAACATCTCAACCTATTTGAATCAGTTTCTACTAACTTTTTTCTGGAGTACTGGAAAATATTTTAAAAAATGGATTTCCAAATATAAAAAATTTTTTTTTCACAGGTCTGGTAATTTCGGATTGGAAACTGAACACTAGAGAAAATACCTGGCAGTGAGTCTGGAATCATCTTCTTCTGATGACTGTTACTTTCTTGTTTCTGTTCTGGTAGACAGTTAACTTGTCTGGATCTCCTATCTTGTGCAGCAGCAATCTCCACTCAGTGTTTTTAGGTTCCAGCTACTTCTTTCTTTTAGCCCTGGCATTTTCCTTGTGTTTTTATCAGCCAAGGATTTGGGCAGAGTTATATTTGGAAACCCATCTTCCCCGTATTTCCCTTGCTTTTGGGGGTCCTCCCAGAATGTGTAGTTACTTTGTTATCCTTTATTTCTGCCCTTCTGTTTTTTTTTTTCAAGATTTTTATTTATGTATTTGAGAGAGAGAGAATGAGAAAGAGCATGAGATGGGGGAGGGTCAGAGGGAGAAGCAGACTCCCCAGTGAGCAGGGAGCCAGATGCAGAAATCAATCCCAGGACCATGACCTGTGCCAAAGGCTGTTGCTAGACCAACTGAGCCACCCAGCCACCCCTGCCCTGACACCTTAAACAAGTAATGACTCTGCTTTCTGCTTCCTAGGTTGTGTGCAATTTGGGAAATGTACGTGGTCAAAAGCAACAGGGAATTTGCAAATCTCACCAGGAGTTCTCTTTCAAGGACAGACATCTTGGGGCACCTGGGTGGCTCAGTTGGTTAAGTCTCCAACTCTTGGTTTCTGCTTAGCTCATGATCTCTGGGTTGTGAGATCAAACTCCATGTATGGCTCTGTGCTCAGTGCAGAGTCTGCTTGAGATTCTCTCCCTCTCCTTCCCCTTCGACCCCTATCCCTACTCATATTCTCTCTAAAACATATAAATAAAATATTTTTTAAAATAAAAATAAATAAAATAAAGAGGATAGACATCTTGTTCTAGTTTCTACCTGCCCTTTTCCCAAGTTCCCAGGGGATTCCCACAAGCATGTGTAGAATAAGTTTAAGGCAGAATTTATAATTCAGATTTTAGGTTTTGGTCTTTCTGTACTGCTCTTGCTTCTAAAACGTCCCCTTCAAATATCCAGCTGCTTTGCTACTCACAGCTCATCTGTCACCATCTATCCCCTTAAGCCAGTAGGCTGTGATTTTCTGCTATATTAGAAGCAGGGACAGGATGGTTTATGAAGTATTCACAGGCAATAAGGTCCCAAATTCAGAGAAGTCCTTCAAGAGCAAATGTTTCTCAAGTTTCTCCCTGCTTTTGTGTCACTTCCCAGAGACTTCAAGTAGGTGTTTTTAATACCATTAAACCTAATTTTGGATGCATCCTATTAATTGAACTATATGCATACTGGAACTATGTCCTTGCTTTAAGTTGTGCCATAGTAACTCTTTTCTTTTTTAAAAGATTTTATTTATTTCTTTGACGGAGAGAGAGAGATCACAAGCAGGCAGAGCGGCAGGCAGAGAGAGAGGGGGAAGCAGGCTCCTTGCCAAGCAGAGAGCTTGATGCGGGGCTCGATCCCAGGACCCTAAGACCGTGACCTAAGCCAAAGGCAGAGGCTTACCCCACTGAGCCACCCAGGCACCCCGTGCCATAGTAACTCTTAAGACATGGTTCCAATTCACATGAATCTCAAGATGACACTGAGCTCCATGAAACCATGCAAAGCAAAACGTAATTTTGACATGCTCAAGTTTCAGTTAATATAGTACCAGACAAACTGAAGAGTACCTGTGTTTTCACCCAGTTCTAATAACTATAATCTCTGGGAACAATAGGTCAACCTCTTCTTGCCAATACTAACAGAACGCCCTCCAAAACTCATTTCTTATGGGTCCTATGTTCAATTTCTTTGGGACTTGACAGACCAATAACTCCTAAATTCAGTTTGTCCATACTATAAAATCAAACTAGCACTGTTCATTATTTTCTTTAAATGTCACATAGCATTAGGCTTTTAGGTAAAGGATACATAATACTTAACAGAACAGAGTTGTGAAGAAAAGCAGAACAAGTCAATTTTGTAAAAAGAACTGCCCTGAGAGAAAATTTGCTATTCCTTCTTTAGAACTTATTCCTGATGTCTCAGAAGGCTATTAGTGATAGCTGTAGAATGTCTTTCTACATCCCAGAATTTTAGAAGGCTTCTTTGCATAAATATTTACTTGTATATTTAGAGTAACTTTTTATTAGGATACAATTACGGGAGGAAAAATGCACAGATCTTAGTGTACAATTCCATGAGTTTTGACAAGTGTGTACACTCATATAAAAAATAGGTCAATCAAGATAATGAATGTTGTCATTATTCTACAAAAAGAAAAAAGTTCCTGAATCCCTTTCTAGAGGATCTTTCCTCCATCACCATAGCCAACCGCTATTCTGATTTCTGTTCCCATTAGCTTTGCATATTTTGAACTTCATAGAATGGAATCACATAGTATGTCCTCTTCTGTGTTTGGTTTCTTTCATTCAGCATGTTTTTGTTGTTCACCCTTTTTACACACATCAGTATTTTGTTCCTTTTTATTGCTAAGTAACATTCCATTGTATGAATATACTATATATAATTTGTTTATTCATTTTTCTCTTGATCTTTGGGTTGTTTCTAGTTTGAGATATTATGAATAAAGATGCTATAACATCTTGTTTAAATTCCACAAGGAGTAGAACTCCTGAGTAATAAGGCAAATATATGCTTAAATTTTTATTAGAAGCCTCCAAATACTTCTCCAAAGTGGTTGTATCATTTTTACTCCCATTAGCAATTTAAGAGATTTCTAGTTAATCTACATCCTTGCCAATATCTGGTATTTTAGTTTTTAAGATCTTATCTGTTCTAGAGTATATGTAATAGTATCTCTTTGTGGTTTTAATTTGCATATCACTGAACACTGACAATATTGAGCATCTTTTGATGTATTTACTAGTCATCACATATTTTCTCTCATGAAGTATGTCTGTCCAAGTTTTTGTCCGTTTTCAACTGTACTGTCAATTTATTATTAATTTGTAAAATCTCATGTAAAATATATATATATCTCCTTTATCAGATACCTACTTTACAAATATTTGCTTCCAATCTGTGGATTCCCTTTTCATTTTCTTAACAGCTTTTGAGGAAGATTTCAATTTTGATGTGTATGATTTCATTTTTTTTAATGGTTAGTGTTCTGTTTTCCAAGAAATCTTTTAATTTTAGCTTTTACATTTAGTGCTATAATCCATGTCAAGTTAATTTTTTGTGTATGTTGTAGTATGGGTCATGGCTCACTTTTTCTTCTATACAGATATCCAGTTAGATCAGCAACATTGTTGAAAACATGTCTTTTTGCATTCAAGTAAAAAAACATTATTTTTTAATTTCCTTTGTAGTTTTTTCTTTGACCCATAAGTTATCCATAAATTTACTGCCTAATTTCCAAACATGTATGGATTTACCAGATATCTATATTTAGTAGATTTCTAATTATTAATTTTTAACTTAATTCTCTATGATTTCAAATCTTTTAAACATACTGAAGCCATTTTTATGGCCCAGCATATGTTTTCCCTTGGTGAAAACTCCATGTGCCCTTTAAAAGAATGTGTATTCTGCAGAATGTATTTTCCTGTACTGCTCTATAAAAGTAATTAGGTCAGATTATTTGATACTGTTTGATGTTTCTATCTTTTAATCCTTACACTCTTTTTATCTAATTCTCTCAGTAATGAAAGGAAAGTTAAGTTAACATTTCCAACTATCATTGAAAATTTGCTTATTTTTCTTTATATTCTATACATTTTTAATTTTATTCTATACATTTTTAATTTTAATTTAAACAGAGCTTTGAAGTTCTGTTTAGATATACACATTTTAGAACTGTCATATATTTTTGATGAATTAATCCTTTCATCATTATAAAATGTCCATCTTTTTGTGGTAATATGCCTTGTTTTGAAGTCTACTTTGTCTTATTAAATTTTAAATTAATGTGATGTGCACATGCATCAATATTATGATGTTCTAGCTTCTTCTTTTACAAGATGTCATTTCTTCCTAGGTATATTAGGTATTAAAATTAGCCACTAAAACTTATGAACTTCACTTTTCCAAAATGTTTTATAGTCTAATGCCTAATTATCCATATGAGAAATGAAAATTAATGTTAGAATTAATACAACTAAGGATCTCTTAAGTCAAGGAATCTAAAAGAAAGGCCTTGAGATATCCGTTAACCATTTTAGAATTTTGTGATTTTTAGAAATTCAAAATTCAGAAGTTAAAAATTATACTTAGGAGTGTTTTACTTACTATATCTTCTTGAGTTATCAAAAACTTTTCTTGTAGGTCTTATAAATTCAATGTTATCCAGTTGTAGTAAAAGAATGCTAATGTCTCACACTACTGTAAACTCAAATATGTATTTCATACATCTAATAAAAACTATCATAAAAATTTGAAAAACTATGAAGGAAAGCAACATTTGTCATGTTAAAATTTAAAAATCGGGAAGCTAAAATATACTATAGTTTCTTGAAATTAGATTTTACTGAAATGATATTTATTTTCCTACATGAAACAATTTTAAATAAAATACCAGGATAGTACTTTAATAGAATAATTTAGAATAAAAATTATTTTTTTCAGTATTTTTTAAATTAACATATAATGTATTATTTGTTTCAGGGGTACAGGTGTCTGTGAATCATCAGTCTTACACAACACACAGCACTCACCATAGCACATAACCTCCCCATTGTTCATCATTCAGCCACCCCTCCAGCAACCCTCAGTTTGTTTCCTGAGATTAAGAGTCTCTTATGTAAGTTTGTCTCTCCCCAATCCCATTCTTAAAGAATCACAACTACTGTAATAAGGTAAAATGGTTGTTGCTTAAAGATATTCCATACCATACAGCATAGGGCTCATACTCACTTAGTTCTCACAACACACCATGCCTCTTCTAAAATGTAATAATTCACATGTAACTCCAACAATTTATCTCTCACTTCTTTTGCAGATTTTCGACTATATGTGGAATAAACTATTTTTGTCCGAGCCCTTTACATTCAAAACACAATTAAATATTTTTTAGTAAGTTAGAATAGAATGGACTGAAACAATTCTGCTAGTAAATGAAAATCTCAACACTCACGGGGTAGAATACTCATATATATAACCTCAAGCAGCATGAACTGTTTTGGGGACAGCACAGATTATTTTTGGATACCAGTTTCCACTTTCCTGCTTCTCTTTTGCATGTGCTAAAACTTACAGTGGTTTGAATTTTGTAGGTACTGCTTGTTAGTTTTTACCAGAACAAACATCAAGTGGCTTAGAGACTACAGAGTTCAGGATATAAATTTGCTTTGCATATGCATAAAGTAATCTGCTCACGGAACACATTCGGATAGAGGTGAACCGAGTGAAAACAGATTTTGGTAGATAATTTCACCTACTGAAATTATCTGAAAGCATAGGAATTGAAGTTGAAATGCAGCAAATCATACGTTCAGACAGAGGGCATCTAGTGTAGCAGTCAGGAAGCTTGACAAACAGGATCAGTCACCAAAATATGGTACAACAGATAATTTGGCCCCCAAATAGGAGTTTTTATGAAATCCTGAATAATTACCATTTATGCACTGGCTCTTTCTTTTTTTAGCTTACTGAAGTTCAATGAGTTAACACAGAGTGTATCATCAGTTTCAGATGTAGCTTTCAGTTATTCCTCTGTTGCATATAACACCCAGTGCTCAGTACATCACGTGCCTTCCTTAATGTCCATCACCCAGTTACCGATCTGCCCACCAAGCATTGGACATTTCTCAAAATTTCAAGCATATAGGATGTACAATGTCCAAAACCAGACATCAAACTTTAAATGATTTAAAATGTTAACTCTAAAAATAGGCCAAAGATGCATTAACAGGAAAAGATTACCTTGACAGTGACTAAAATGATTAAAATAATTCAGAGTTTCATAACTAGCTAACCAAAACCACCCTAAATTTTCATAAAAGCATGTAATATAGCAAATTGCATGTACTTTTCTATTAGAAAAGTTTAGTTGTAGGCCATTGGTAAAATAGAGAATGGTTTCTTAAATCAGGCAGAGGGGCTTGTGGGGTTCAGAGCAGGGGCTGGCAAACTATGGCCATGGGTTAGAACCATCCCATCTCCTAGAACTAGTACTTAGCAGTTCTACTGGAACAAACAGACACATACAGGTTAGTCATAAATACATGATATTTTCATTTTGAGAAAAATTAGCATGTCTGGTTAAAACATTCAATCAGCTGCCAACCTCAAGTCTGCATCCTCGTAATGTGGGTGATTCACAATGGGGTGCAGGGTAGACAGCTTGACACTGGCCATCGTAGGCATGGCACCTGCAAAAACAGCATCTGAAAAACAAGGACATTTCCCCTAGTGACATATTTTAAAGAACACCAAAGATCAATACTTATCTATCTCTCTATTTATATCTATATCTATATATATAATATTTGTACTCAAATTAAGAAAGATGAAATATACTTAAATAATAACTATTGGCATTATTCTTTTTCTTTGCTCAATATTGTCTACTATAATAATAGCCAACTTTGTTATCTCTGTGCCAGGAACTGTGTTAAAGAAGTTTACTAGGATTAAACAACTTAATTTGCACAACTTTATGAAGTGGGTTCTATGTTATTCTTATTTTGTAAATTAGAAAACTGAGAACCAACAAAGATAATTGACTTGTCAAGTCTATACACCTAGGAGGAACCAGAGCCCACACTCAAGCACTTTACTACAACTTCCTGCCATGTTCAAGCTCAATGTAAAAGACAATGCTACAAAAACACATAGGAACAGAAAGAATTACAAAACTTTATACTTGTTCCGATAATTTAAAATGCCAAGAACTGAGAGACTGTTACAAAAGGCAAGTCTCATGCTATATGTTTTAAGGTGAAACTGTGAACTGTAGTTTCTTGGAAGACAAAAATGTTTACTTACCTCCTGACAATTCTATATAATAAATTATTAAATAATTTTGAAGGTTATCATTTTTAATCAATATAATAAAATCACTAACAAGGCATGTTATTCAGATCTACTGTAAATAGCTGAATGTTTACTTGCAAATCTAACTAAATATTCTAAATGTAACTTCAAGAGAATATCTTTACATATGACTTAAATTTGAAGATATATAAGTCAATCAATGTAGAAATGTGTATTTATTATCACAAGATTCAATAATTAATGATGGAAAGTTCTTGGGCTAGAGCAGTGGTTCTCAACCAGATGTGATTTTATTTTCTAGGGATATATATTTCTGGAGACATTTTTGATTGGCACACTGTGGGGAGAGAGATATTGTGGGCAACTTGTGGGCTGAGGGAAGGTATGCTGCAAAATATTCTTCAATGCACAGGCCAGTCCCTAATGTCAATAGTGCCAAGGCTGAAAAAATGTGAGTTAGAGAACCCAAAGCCCAGGGACACAGTTATCAGAAAAACAGTAGTTGAGTCTGTCCAGCAACAGCTGAAATCACTGAAGAGAAACCACCTATGGCAGAGAGAGGGGCAGAAATACTCTGCAAAGTCTTAATTCTTGTTGGTGAGATAAATATGAAATAGTCTTGGACAAGATTATGGATTACTTATAGAAAATACTGTAAAATACACTTATTCTCTGGAAAGGATTTTTAAAAAATGAAATATGTCTGCTTGAGGTGATTTTGGATAAAGATAGGGGAAAAAGCAAGCTAAAAATATTTTGGAGTCTCTTTGAAATTATTTAGTGAAGAAAATAGAGTATATGAGATTTTAACTCTTCTGTGTGCAAATGGTTTTACAGAGTTGGATGAGAAAGTCAGCACTGACTGAAGTGATAAAAGGGGCACTGGTGACCTCCCCATGGTCAAAAGTATCTTCTCCAATGTCTGTTCACAAGGTGTGAAATTTTGTTATTGCAGATTTACTTGTCATTGTTAGGGTTAAAATATGGTAATGATATAAGCATTATAGTACATATCTATGAACAATCATTAATTCCTCATGTTAATTGAAATTCTTGGCAGTTATCTAGGAGGCATCTAAAGAGGGCACAAAATTGTTTTTCGAAAAGGTTTGACTGGTGGACGCTACAATTAGCATGCTTAAAATCTGTGAGTGAATTAATGACTCTGTGTGTCTGTTTCTACATGTCTGTATACTGGCTTTACATAGAACTAAAGAGCTACATACCTGGTCTGGTATTATATTTGATCCACTGTATCAGTTCCTCCTGAGGCAAATTATTAAATTCTCCTATTATGCTCCATTGATTATGGAGGTTTGCACAACCTTGTATTGACATCACTGTTAGAATGCCAAAGATAACATTCTCAAAACGAACTCTGCAAAAAAGCCAGCCAAAGAGCTGAAATGAAAGAAACCATTTATTTTTAATTCTTATATGAAGTGTGCTATAGGGCCAATAATAAACTCTCATCTTGCTACTAAACCAAGGTGGGTTGTCGTTTGAGATTATCAATGCACTAAAAATATACAGAACGATGATCATCTATTGTTTAAAAATAGCATATATTTTGGAATTGTAGGGCCTAATAAAAATGGAACTTTCTGTATCCTCAAAAGAATAAAGAAAGAAACACACCTCATCCTTCTAGTGCTGATTTACTACCAAGGATTAAGATTAGCAAATCACAAAAATGTGAGATATCCTGGAACTAAATCCTGTAATACCTGGCTCTAACGGACATCTAAAATAACTATGGAAATCCCACCAGCAGTAACACATACAGTTACTATAGTGTAGTGGCACCAAAATGAATACTTTACCCGTCGAGAACATATCAAGGAAGCCATAACACACATGTGAGGTGTTAAAAACAACTTCAGCCTCATGATTAAAATGGCAAGGACAGTGAATGCTAACAGTTGCAATGTGTGAAAAATCAGCTGTAAAAACAAAATGAAAGGATATTTCACTTTATATAGTTTTAAATTAATACATATAATATATATTAAAACTATTATCATTCATTAGGACAAGGATCTTTTAATTTAATAGTAAGTCTGGTAATATTTACTCATTCATTCAACAAAGATTTAGCAAATGTATACTAAATGCCACGTACTGTTCTGGAGGCTATGGATGGATACAACCATGAACAAAATAACAGTGAGCAATGTCTGTGTGAGACTTACATTTTAAAACATTCACTAAGTAGAGACAGAAACAGTCATAGCAAGTAAATGAATCCATTATAGTCCCTTAGAAAGTGAAGAAAGTGGAAAAGGGGAAGGAAGCTGGGAGTACACTGTGTGTGGTGTGAGGCCACGAACTGGAGCAGTTCTAATTCCAAGGAGGACAATCAGGGAGGGCCTCACTAAAGAGGTGGCATTTGAACAGGACACATGCAAGGTGAGGAAGTGAGCCACAGAGACATACAAATATTGAATGCTTCACAAATTTGCATGTCACTCAGCCAGCAACAAAAATCAGAACAAAACACAAACTAGATTATTTTTAAAGTAATGGAATCATATATATAAATATTTTACTGATTAGTAGGACACTCATTTTAAGATGGGGTTCCACTGAGCAAAGATTTCAGACAAAATTTTTCTAACAGACATACTCATAAAACATCAAGCCAGTTCTTCACTAGAAAAATAGACTATGCAACCCAAAGTGTCAATAAATATTTATGTTAGAATTTGCTAATGTTCAACAAATTAAACATTGAAGATAATAAGATATTTTCACCTATAAAATGGACAACTATTAAATACTGAGTGTTAGAGAAGAGTCCTTGAAACATACACTGATTAATTTGTACATTTCTGTAATTTAGCATTATTTATCAAGATGTTTCAAAAGAGCCAACCCCTTTGACTTAAATTTCCATTCTAATTTAAGGGAATAATCAAGACCAAAAAATACTCTACAAAGAGGATCACTTAAGTGAATTTTTAGTGGCAAAAACAGAACCTATGTGATCATTATAGAGGAATAAGTAAATTACCACATTTCCCACATATCTATAGCCATTAAAAGATTACATGTTAGCAGATTATCTAATGGCATGGAAAGTTTTCAATGTGTTTAATTATGTACAGAAAATGTTAATTTTGTGAAAATCATCTATCTGTATATATACATGCATGGCTGGAGTGGGAGGGATGGAGATGGCTACAAAAATATGTACCTAAAAATAGAGGTTACTTCTGAATGGTGATTTTTCTGAATTTCACTTTTTAAATGTGTTATTTTAGAATTAGAAATATATAACTTATGTTTAAAACAAAATGCAAAGCTGCGTTTTTCCTTTTAAGTAAAGATGTTTAAAAATGGAATTTGTTAATTTTTTCATTATTCTTGAATCCAAAGTCGGAATGTGGAAGATTTATTTCAAAGTCAATCCTTCATTTTTCTTCAAACTCCTCTTTGGACACAGTTGGGGCCATATTGTGGAAGGAACAAAAGACATTAGCACACTTCACACCCAAATAGGTCTTTTTGTTTAGGACCATTAAATCACAGATTGGTAGATTACATGGGTCATCTTCTTTAACCCTGTATCCAAAACAGGGATATCTTCTGTCAATTTATGAACTGACTCTTCACTAATTCCTGAAAAGGAATATGCATAGGAGTGCCTGTTATAATTATGGTTGGCTGTAAATGTTAGAAAATCTTTTCTGAAACTGAACCAATGTCTCCCTATAATTTCCACACCTCTGCAACTGCACAAAATTAGTCTAACCTATTTGCACATAGCAGTTCTCTATTATTCAAATACTGTACTCATGACTTTGCACTAATCCCACCTTTACCCTTAGAAAGCTTTCTATTTTTAAGTTAAATATTCAGAAACTTGGAATCATTAGCTCTATGGTGTCATAATTCTGGTTGCCTTGCTCTGAACATGGTACAGATTGCCCATGTTCTGTTAAAATGTTAGACTACAATAGGTGTGGTCTAATTTATGCAAGTGTACATCTGACTTCTCCCAATATGCTTTCCTTTGGTTATTCTGAGTCACAAGATGAGACTGTCATTGTCTCTTCGAAATCCCATCACTTGTACTCTTATTTTCCCCATCACTTCTACCTTAGCACCAACTTCTCATATGACCAGAATTAAATCTAAAGTAGTAACTCCTCTTGACTTTCCTTTATCACCTAAAAGCTGAAAGGACTCTGTTTGCATATGGAGACCTGAAAGATCTTCACCATTTCCTTATCTTCCCTGCACAACGTTTTTTTTGTGGGGGAATGACATAGAACAAGCACTCCAAATGGCACCACTTATATTTGTCTTCTATTGTTATCCACATGCTCTAACCTCTCTTCCACTCACAGGCTACTACTGACTTTCTATGGGGCTCTCTTGCCATAGTTAATTTATCTTCTATCCTATCACACAGTTTTCTTTTTACCTATCAAGTAGAAGACAGAGGCTACAGTTAAACAGCACAGTCCAAAATTCTGTACTGAATGTAACCTATGGTCACTTTGTTAGTACCTCTCTTCACATAAAAATTACTAGGAAAATCTTCACAACATCTTTTAGAGGCCAGAAGCAAGGAAAGAAGAGCAGCTCAGGAAACTGTTCACTCCCCACCCCTGGAATAAGGGAGTGTGACTGGGTAGAGTGTGAGGTGGCAGCTCCCAAGCATAAAGAAAACAAAGTGTAGAAAGTCAGTCCAAATGGCAGACTGACCCTGTCAAAACTACCTCCCACAACAGTTGTGAAGATGCCTTAAGAACATGGTAGAAATACCCTTCACTGGCACAGTTAACAGAGGGCAAAGTATTAGTTGGAGCCCCTGAGGTCTCGGTCCAGAAAGCACACAAATTTAAAAGTGGGCCTTTACACAGGGCTTAACACTAGGCATCATTGTAAGTTACTTACATATAACTCATTTAATCCTATAGCCACCATGTGGGATAAGTATTGTTGTTACTGTTGTTGTTCTGGTTGTTCCCAAAAAGATGTAATGTAACTTGGCTATGATCACACAGCCAGTAAATGGAAGAAGAGGGATCTGGGGCCAGCCAACTCTAGAGTCTGTGTCTTTAACCACTACACTATGCTTCCTTTCCAGACAATAAACTATTCAACCACATAGTTCGATTAATCTGAGGACATGGAAGGGCACAGACCCCCAACATATATCACTCAATCTATTTTTCAAAAAAAGTAATTCTTCCCCCAAATTCTGATTACCTTTTAAAAAGCCATCCTTTTGACTGACAGCTGAATAAAAATATCTACAATCAGATCTGATTATACCATTTCTTATTTAACAACAAAGTCCAGGATCAAGTCTACCTTCTTTGCATATGAAGTCACCATAGTCTGAACATGTGTCACTTCTTTTCTATGCATCAGCAGTCCTGATTTGCCTGTAGTGCTGAACATACCCTATTACCTTAGGCCTCCTTTATACATGTACATGCTCTGACCTTGGTAAACTCCTTTAACATCATTAAAAAAAAAATCTGTCCTTAACTACCCCATCTCCTTCACACAGATGTAATCACTTTTTCTGCACTATTTTTCTACCTACTTCCTTTATCAATGCACATATCATTATCTGTTCACATTGCCTGTCTTCCTCCACTACACATTAAATTCTACAAAAGCAGGGACCTGGTGCGTAATAGACACACAAAAAAGATTAAACTGATTAGAACACAGAAGAAAAATTAAAATGGGCAAAATAAGGATAAATGGAGAAATAAAAGAGACTAAGAAAATAAAATTAATGTGAGAAAAGAGGGCAGAAAATTAAGGAACACTGTGTTTTTAAAAAGCAGTGGGTTTAAAAAAATAAAAAAAAAGCAGTGGGTTTTAAATACCATATGATAAAATATAAAGTATGAATGTGCCCTGATAAGTAAAACTGGGCAATGTGACACGACTGATTTGCGTAAGCCCAGTTCACGTTAGGCCGTAGCATGTGTTGAATGATTAACAGCACGGACTCTGCTGCTACATGCCCTAGCTTCAAAGGCCTTGGTTCCACAGAGCTAAGGTCCCTAGGTCCCTTCAGCTTTGCGACCCTAAGTTACTCAACTTCTCCATGCCATAGTTTTCTTTCACCTGTTCAATACACAAAACAACTGTACTTACCTCAATGGGTTGTTGTGTGAATGAAATTATAACGATATGTAAATCCCTTCCCCAAATGCCCTGCCTATAGGAAGCAGTAAGTATTGACTACTTTGAAGGCATTGCCAGTGTTCAAATGCAAGCTTTACTATGAATGAGAGGCAGACCTGAGGAAAACTATTTAATTTCTGTAGGTCTCTATTCTGTGGCTAGGACTGCTTTGCTTTTCTTCTTAGACATGTAGCTAGACTCCATTTCCCAGCTCCCTGCCGACAGGTGTGGCCATGTGCCTGAGGTCCAGCTGAGGGCAGGAAGTCCACATTTCCATTTCCAGGCCTAGCCCTCACAAAATCTCCAATGCGGGATCTTCCCTGTTCTTTGTCCTTTGCTGCCTTCATGTAGACAAGCACATCAGCCCTCCAGGGCAGAGTCTTCCCTGTTCTTTCTCCTTTGCTGACGTGATGCAGACAAGCAAGCTGCAGATGGCTAAGCTATAAATGGAAGGCATCTGGGTTCCTCAATCACTGCTTGCTGGGGGGGCGGGTGGGTCACCCACTAACCAAGAGCTCCTGGTTTCAACTTTATGTAAACAAAGAATCAAACTTCACTGAATTAAGTCATTGAAATATTAGTGTTTGTCTCTGTTAACAGCTACTTTCGTCTAACAGAATTTTCTTACTTGCAGAATGGGAATAATATGAGAATTAAAACAGCACAATACATGGCACATAGTAACTATTAAAAACATTTATCATTATAGGCTGTATTTATTAAGTCCAAATTCAGTTGTCCTGTCTTGTATATTTAGCCTTTAAGACTCAAAGCGCTATTACTTAAGAAATCGTATTTCTACCCCTGATGAGCTTTCTCTTCATATGCCACAAAATAATTTGGCATCATATAATATGTTGTCTTATTTGTTTCATGTCTCTGTGGAAAAATTGTGCATATCTGAGGGCAGCAACACTCTATACCATCTTCTGTATCCTATAACACTCCAGATTGTAACTGACTGCATATCAGGTCTGGGTGTGGCCAAAGGCCACCAGTCATGGGGCCACGGATGTCTGCCCTGATGGGCTGAAGCTGACTAGCTCAGTGGGTTAGGAATTAACCCTTTTATTGTTGAATGAATAAAAGAGTGAATGAAAAAATAAAAGCAATTTAATTATGTTCCATGGTCATAAATAAGCCTTCCATTTTTCAGAAATCCTTACCACTATTCAAAAAAGCAAAAGAACACACGGGAAGGATTAGCATTTATTACCAACGCGGAACCGCTGAACCACTGCTGACAGTGCACTGGCAGCAAGGTGAAATCTTTGTGAATTATCCTTGAACTAGAATTTAATACACAAATATAGCGAAGATTAAAATGAAAGCTTTACCTCACCATGTTCAAGGAGCTGTTTTCTGGAATAAAAAACATTCTCTATTTACTGAATGTCCATTATGATTCCATAAATACAAGCTTAATTTATTTGTTCTTAGGTTTAAGAAATTTCTCTCTACTCAGTAAATAAAAATTAGACAATATCACTAAAAATTATAAAAATTTGAAAGGCATGACTTATAGTCATCCTATGTAAGGTATATTAAAAAAGTCATGCTTTGACTAAGGTAAAATAGATTTTACTGATTGCTGGAGACTATACCTCTAGAAAGATTTAAAGAAAAATAACTTCTATTAAATATTCAACCATGTATATAAAACTCTGAGCATCCTTAGTGTTTCTTCAGAATAAACTTCCAGAAGAAAACTTACTGGGTAAAGCATATAAATATCTTTAGTTCTACAAAAATTTATGTCTAAAGAACCTATTGAGCTCTGGGCACTGTGAAGTGAACACAGCCTGAATGGTGTCGATGTTGTTGTTCTCCTCTTAGCTTGTGTGTCACACTCACACCAAGGGTAGAGACTGCCTGTTTAGTTGCTCCACTGAGAAAGTGGAAGACTCTGGTTTTACATGCAGAGGTTTTCTTTTATCATGGATTTTGCGGTTAGAGAGAAAAGTAACGCAGTTCAAGTAAGACACTAAGAGGTAAGGAAGTCCAAGGGCACACACAGATCCAGAGGGGTTTTGTTTGTTTGTTTGTTTGTTTGTTTATTTTTAAAGGCTGGTCAGGGGTGGCCTGTCAGGAGAGCTGTGCCATCACCAAATCACTCTGCCTCTGTTGCAGCTTGGCCCTGACTTGCCCAGTAGAGGGAGTGGGTAGGGGGCTTCCCACCTGTCCTGAAATCTACTGGTCACAACAGGATCCTGCGGTGAGTACTGTGTGCAAGGGAGGAAAGGCCCTGACAACAATTGCTGATGCAAATAAATCTAGTAGCTAATCTAAAATATGAATGTACAACCAAATCTGCAAACATATAAATGATATAAATTGATAAAGAGCAATAACAGATGTTCAAAAAAGAGAGGCTAAAGCAAAAGATTAAGAGAGCCAACAATTCTCTGAGGTAAAGGACGTTGTGAATGTTCAGATTAAAATGTCCCATGAACTAATAAACATGTAAAATACACACACTCATGTATACATATGTACATTCATATCTCAAACTCCATAAATTTCCAGAGAGCAAAACTTTATATAAAAGTTCTCATTGGTAATGCTCAATGCTAGAAAATAATTGTCTATAGAATTTTAAAACATTTTGGGGTGCCTGGGTGGCTCAGTGGGTTAAAGCCTCTGCTTTCGGCTCAGGTCATGATCCCAGGGTCCTGGGATTGAGCCCCGCGTTGGGTTCTCTGCTCCGTGGAGAGCCTGCTTCCTCCTCTCTCTCTGCCTGCCTCTCTTGCCTACTTGTGATCTCTGTCAAATAAATAAATAAAATCTTAAAAAAATTTTTTTAACATTTTATTTATTTATTAGAGAGAGAGATTGAGAGAATGAGTGGGAGGAGGGGCAGAGGGAGAAACAGACTCCCTGCAGAGAAGGGAGCCAGACATGGGACTCGATCCCAGGACCCTGGGATCATGACCTGAGCTGAAGTCAGATGCTTATTAACTAACTGAACCACCCTGGCATCCAATAATTATCTACAAAATGCTTTAAATAAAAAAACAAAACCAGAAATACCTATTCACCAAACCATCAACTTAATGTGAGGGGAAAGTAAAGGTGTTTTTCAAATAAAAATGCACCCACCAATCCTCGGGTTGAGGACCCATGCAATCCTCATTGATGCCAAACTCAGTTGCACAGACACTACACTGCTGAGCCTTCCCCAGGAATGGAAACAGCACACCTTACCCAGCTGGCTCCTTACACCCACCTGCAAGTGAATGTCTTTCCTCTCCAAAACCAGTCCTTAAAGTCTGAAAGAGGTGATTCCTCCATCAAATGTGAAGACATCAATGAAAGGCTATAAGAATCATGAAAAATCAAGGAAGCCTGACACAACCAAAGGAACACAATCATTTTCCAGTAACTGACCCCAAAGAAGTAGAGATCTGTGAATTGCCAAAGAATTTTAAATAATTGTTTTAAGAAGGATGAGTAAACTACATGTAGTTCACTCATCCTTCTTAAATGTACACAACACAATAAAATCAGGAAAACAACCCATGAACAAAACAAGTTTAACTGTGAACTAGTAAGTTATAAAAAAAAAGAACTAAAAAAATTCTAGAAGTAAAAAATGCAATAAATGAAAATGAAAAATGCAATTTACAGCATCAACAGGAGACCTGATCAAGCAGAAGAAAGAATCTGGGAACTTGAAGAATGATAATTTGGAATTATTCAGTAAGAAGAGTAAAGGAAAAAAGAATGAAAAAGTGAAGAAAGCTTATGTGAATTATGAAATGCCATCAGGAGAAACAATATTTATATTATGGCAGCCTAAGAGAGAAGAGAGGGAAAAAGGGCAGAAATCTTATTTAAAGATCAGCTGAAATTTTGCCAAATCTGGAGACAGATATGTATATCTAAGTACATGAGGCTCATAGCCACCAATACAAATTTAATCTCGCAAATTCACTAGATACATTATAATGAAACTATCCAAAGACGATGAATTGTCAAAGCAGCAAATTATCTCATATAAGGGAACCCCCATAAGGCTATTAGTGGATTTCTCAGCAGAATCCTTGCAGGTCAAGAGATGATGGGATGATATATTCAAAATGCTGAAATTAAAAGATCTGCCAATTAAGAATACTTCAACCAGCAAAGCTGCCCTTCAAATGAAGTGAAAGAATAACTTTCTCAGACAAAAGCTGAGGGACTTCAATTCCACTAGACCTGCCTTACAAGAAATGCCAAAGGGAGTTATTCATGCTAAAAAGAAAGAATGTTAATGAGTAACCTGAACACCTATGAAAGTATAAAACTCACCATAAAGTTAACTATACAGTCAAATTAGAAAAATACTGTACTGCTGTAATAGTGCCATGTAAATCACTGAAATTTAGTATAAAAGTAAAAAAAAGGAAAAGTATTTAAAAATAAATATAGCACAAGATATAGAAATAATGTAAGTTGATGGACAAGTAGATAAAGAATATGTGGTGTGTGTGTGTGTGTGTGTGTGTGTGTACACACATACATACATACATACATGCAATGGAGTATTATTCAGTCATAAAAAAGAAGGAAATCCTGCCAATTGTGTAACATGGATGAACCTGAAGGGCATTATACTATGTGAAATAGGCCAAAGGAAAGAAAATACTTTATGGTATCACTTACATGTGGAATTGGAATCTAAAAAAAAGAAAAAATTCAAACTCAGAAACAGAATAGAATAGTGGTTGCTGGGGCTGTGTAATGGGGGCTAACAGGGATGATGTTCATCAAAGGGTACAAACTTTTAGTTATAAGATGAAGAAGTTCTGAGAAACTGGTGTGCAGCATAGTGACTGCAGTTAATAATACCATATTATATAAAGTTTGCTAAGAGTGTGGATCTTAAGCATTCTCGCAAACAGAAAGGTAACTGTGAGGTGATGGATGTGGTACTTGGTAATCATTCATGATGACGAACAATAAAATGTGGAGACCACTAAAAAGTATGAAGAAAATATAGGCATACACCCAAGATACACTATTAAGTAAAAATAAAAAGTTACATTATAATACTGATTCTATTTTTTTATAAAAACACTGTTTTTGGAAATGTTTTCTAGAATGATACATATAAAACCATTTACAATCAGCACCAGTGAGGAGTAGATCCAAGGGAGAGAAACACTCCCTCTTTTCTTGAAATATTTCATCTGTATGTCTTACTATATGCATGTATTATTTTATAGTTTAAAACTCCTCTACATCCCTCCCCTACCACACACACAAACCTGTCACTTCCAGGAATGTAATCCTGATTTTGAGCTAGATATCTTCTCCCTTTGGTCCCTTTGAGTCTGTCCTCTTCTACACTGCACCCTCTCAAATATTTGAAGACAGCTGTCATGTAACTCTCAATCTTCTATTATTCAATTAAATATCCCAGATGCCATCATGCATTCCTTATGTGAATAGTTCTCAGAACTCTAAAAACACTCTTTTTACAATGTTAAGGCATATTGCTCTGAGGTCCATCTGACCAGAGCAAAGTAAAGTAGGTCTATTTAGCCCTTTGATTTGGATTTTGACAAATAATATTAAACTATTTCAACCACAAAGTTCTATTAAGCCCTTCTGATAACCATACGAAACTGTTTACTGAAAATATAAGCATGGGGTACAGGACTGATGGAATCTCTCTGTACTATCTTCACAATTATTCCGTAATCTGAAACTGTCCTAAAAAGTAATTTTCATTAATACATCAAATTTAATCATGTATCTGTAAGTATAAAATGTAATTTAAGATTTTCCTTACAAGGAGGTTTTCTTCACAATCTCACATGTCCTGTAGCAATGTGTGATTTGAGTTATATTTTTCTTATATATATTTATGCCAGTGAAGTTAGTGACTTCACTTAAACCACCAAAAAAAATGTGATACAGCAAATGGTTTTAACAATAAATGCAGAAAAATTACTTAATGAATACGCAGAGAAACAAATATTTATGTTTTCTCTGAAAGTTAAAAAAAATAAGAATTGCAAAAACAAAACTTTAGCTTACTTCTGTTTATGGACTTTAAATTCTAGTCATATATTAAAATTAAACTAAATTGATTAAAACTTTGAGTTAATTAAAATAGAAATATTTCCAAAACAAGTCCAAACACATAAAAGAGATGTCTAAAAATAATACATTTTTTTTAAAGAGAACATCTAAGATTGGTTCATGTCTCCTTTCTTAATCAAACTGCTGGTTTAATATATATTCATTTGATATTACAGTAGTTATTTAATAACTGAATACAGTATGATTTTAAAACAATCATGATATAATTACCTTAGATAAGTATTCGCAGATAAGACACATAAAACATCACGATAAGCCTGTGAATAGAATAAATTAAGCTTTTCTAAGGAATTATGTGACATTTAAAATGGTCTGATTTATAAACATAAACATCCTCACTAGAAAGAAGTGTTTTTATCATTAAAGTGAGTCCTCAGGAGCACTTTAATCTAACCTCTGCCTCAGGCAAATATTTTCGGGAAGTTCTAAATTCTTTTATAATAAAAAAAGAGAGAAAGAAAGAAAGAAAAGGGCATTGGAGTAAATCTTTAAGGTCCATTTCAACTCTAAAATTCTAAGCTCTTACATGTGGACAGCTCCTTATTAGAGTTTATATTTTACTGGGAGGGAAGTGGGCTGCAAGTGGGGAACTGGTTTCCACCAAGGACGCAGCTTCTTCCCTGTACTTTGAGAGACTATTTTATCTTAACCTTCCAACTTGCCCCACCTGCCCACCTCCTCCCACCCATGCAGTTTATATTCTGGCTTCAGTAAACTTCTGATTCTTATAAAATTAGCTGTGGCTTATCTTCTTTCCTGATCTAGCTCCCCTGGAAATAACCACAACAGAAGGCCAAAGTGCGCTTACCACAATGTACCACTGGATGGTGAGGGAGGAAGGGAGGAGTGAAGGTGAATGTGGGGGCTTAACTGGGCCAAAGAGTTTTTAGCTGCGCCCTAGGCAACTTAAAGGTATAGTAAAAAATGTATGGGGAACTTCAAGTTTTACACTGTGCATAATATGTGGTTTATAACTTAGAGATAAACAATGAAAAAATACATAGTGAAATTTGAATTCTAAAATGAAATCTAAACTTAGAATTTTTAACTTCTCTCATTTGTTCAAGAGTATGAATGTTTCAAGTGGCACAAGTGAGATTCTGGTCACTTAGGCAAGAAAAAAGCCCATTTAGGGGTTTAGTTAATAGAACATATGCACTCATAGGAGTTTAAAATTCAGTAGTTTCACAGAAAAATCGTACGATATTTGCTTTCCTTCTTTCTTCCCAGAAGTGATTTCATACAACTGAAAAAGTAAATGAACATCAGAAGTATTCTTGAGGAAAAAAAAAAAGCCACAATGGGACAAATAAAAAGGAAGGGTTTATATGGAGACAGAAAGGTGTTAGACTTTAATGGGTACAGGGACGAGGACATGTCTGTGTGCACATGCAGCAAATGCACAAAAATGCCTTTTAATGCATATGCATGGTTTCAGCTGTGGTGTGTTTGGGAGCTAGTACTATGTTTATAAGTCCTGGATCTTAATTTTATAAAAATAGTAATAGCAGATCTAGCTGTCATCTTCTCCCATGTTAGCTATATCCCCACTGAGTAGTAAATTCCTGCATTAGCTCTTCTAAGTGGAGCCTTCAAAGAATAGCACCATTTGTCATGATGGAACAGAAACAGGCTAGTGGAGAGTTAGGTGGAGCCAAAGGGACACAGTGTGTAGTTTACCCATTTCTTCTTACTACCCCTATCCTCTTTCCAAGTGGTCTCTGGGGAACTGGGTCAAGGGAGAAACCACAGAGATGTAGAGGCAGATGCCTTTCTCACTCAAATTGCTCACATTTTATGTGAAAACACAGGAATGAGAAATGTGGGAGCTAGAACTATACAGAGAGGAAAAGCAATTTGACTTTAAATAAAGAAAACCAGTTTTAACAGGACTACACCTGGTATAGTAGTAGAGAAATGTTATTGCTATCTAATTGAAGGTATAAAATAAATACATACTGACTTAAGACAACCTCTAAACAATATAAAGGTGGTTCAAAAATGCTAAAAACTAAGACCCAGTGTCTTTAGCTAGAATTTTAAATACACCACTCCCAGACCAAGAAAATCTGCCAGAGGTATTTTAGAACAATATTTCTTTTATCATAGTAATATTTCTTTTGTTGGGAAAATACATAGAATACACAGACAATTTTTAAAGAATTTCTATACAAAATTCTCCTGTGCGTATCTTAAAATGGATCAAGATTTCCTTGAATGTGCTTTATATTTAGAAAATACTGTTTTCCTTTCACAGCTCCTTTGACAATTTTAATTCTTCAAATTCTGTGATTATTTGCTTGATGCCCACCAAGACTATAAGTTCCAAGATAGAAGACCTGTTTTATTTGTCCCAGTGGACTAACATTGTGAATGTAGTTCATGGTATATAGTGGGCAACTAATTTCTTTTGAAAGAATAAGAATATCCTTTCTGATGAGGCTTTCTAAAAAACCCATATAATAATTTTTTTAAATCATATAATACTAAATAAAGAGAGAGCTGAATAAAAAAATTTTTAAGGGGGGTATGGATTCCTCCTAAAAATAAAATGGAATTCCCAGTTATTAGCATTAATTCACTATAGTCCTTTTCTTGAACCCAAAAGCAAATGAAAATTTTTTTAAAAAATACCTTTTTAAAGATAAAATAAGTAATCGTCATAACAACTGGAAGCAATAATGTCTTTGTATATCTCAATGGAGTCTGAAATAAAGCAAATTATTCAAAATAGTCATTTATTAAATTTTACATAAATGAGTAAAAATCTGTCAAATTGAGTATCACAATGAAATTTTTTCTTCTTTCTTTTTTTAAAAATATTTATTCATTTGACAGAGAGAGACACAGCATGAGGGGGAACACAAGTAGGGGGAGTGAGAGAGGGAGAAGCAGGCTTCCCGCTGAACAGGGAGCCCGATGTGATGGGGAGCTTGATCCCAGGACCCTGGAATCATGACCTGAGCCAAAGGCAGCTGCTTAATCACTGAGCCACCCAGGTGCCCCTCACAGTGAAATTCCTTAAAGGTAAAAATGTTTTTGTCATTAACATTATATATATCTATCAACCTTCATCTTCTACTACAAGAATGAAAATTATAAAAAATTATACAAATGTACCAAAGATTCTAACAGTAAAAAACGTTAAACCAAAAATAAGCTATATCTATTATTTTTTCCTTTCTTTTGGTTTTATCTTTCTTTTATTTACATAATATTAATTCTTAAATTTTATGTTTACTGATCCCCAGACCCTACATTATCATTTCCTGAGCTGCAAAGTTCCATTATTTTCATTGGTGAAACTAGAATAAACAAGGAATAAAGCCAGTCTATGTAATAACTGTAAATATGAGTAAGCAATAAAATAACATCAGCAGCTAAATAAGTCTTATGACCCATTATTGTAGTCAGAGTGATTTACCATGTCACTGAATTAAGTATTTCTTGAAGGCAGGAACCAAGACATTTTCCTCCTTGTAGTCAGTCCTACAGCAAACTGCCTCACAAATAAATAGTACTCATAATAGTTTTTGAGTGAATGTATGTCTGGTTGGTTAAAAAAGAGAATGATGTATGATTAGTAGTATACCTTTCACGGCAGCATCTTGTTAAAACTTTTTTATAATATTTGGAGTGTTAAGTGAAATAAAACTAAAGTTTCTGAAAATCAAAAGAGAATTTGGATTTGAGCAGGTGACCTAGATTATTAAAAGTAATTGAACTGTATGGAGCACCTGGGTGGTTCAGTTAGTTAAACATCTGCCTTCAGCTCTAGTCATGATCCCAGGGTCCTGGGATCAAGCCCAGCATGGGCTCTGTGCTCACTGGAAGTCTGGTTCTTCCTCTACCTCTGACCTGCCCCCTGCTCAAGCTCTGGCTCTCTCTCTTCTCTCAAATGAATAAATTTTAAAAAAGCTTTTAAAAAAATACATGAAAAATATATTTATTTTAAATATATTTAAATATATTTACACTAAAGTATTCAAATATATGTAACATAAATATATTAAATATATAAATATAATATATATTTTATATATTATAGAATATGGATATATAATATAGAATATAATGTATAGAATAGAATATATAGTATAAATATAAATTATACTAAAAATGTATTAAAAAATGAAAGCAATTGAACTGTGGATCAGATAGTATGTTCAGCACTCTTCCTGGATTATCTCATTTAATCATCATCAATAACTCTTTAAGACAGAAGTCACTGTATGACTAATAAAACTTACAATTAAAAAATGATAAAGTTGGATGTCTCTGGACAAAAATTGTGAGTTTCAGACTACAAGGAAAATTCAAGAGCAAAAAACTATCATACCTGTAGAAAAGGAAAAAAATCAAAAAAATATTCATACCGCTTTTTCCATGAAGTCAAATTCAGGAGCACAGGTGTAAATTAAGGTATCAAAATCTGTATACCTTAGGATTCTGGCTGCTATAAGGTCACTCAAGCGAATCTGAGAAGAAAATAAAGTAAAATAAATTAAAATTACCCTAGGAATTATGGTAATTGATAATTTTTGTTTAATAATTAAATAATAATTTAATAATAATAATTGCTTTGTTTTATTAGTGAAGTCTACAAAGGAGATAATTCAAGGTCCACAGAGGTCTACATAGTGTAAACCATGATTAAATTTTCTATGTGTTGTTATTTTCTCAATGCCTCATACACTGGTTACAATTTTTGGTGCTTGTTGAATTTTTCAGACATACATTCAAGCCATTAAACATAAGAGCTATTCATCATAAGAATTGCAACTACACACACTACTTTGATTTAGTTAGTTAATCTCCAAACCTTTGAAATAGGTTTGAGATGAAAACATCTCCAACCAAACTCAATGCAGAACTCCTATTTTCTACTGATTATTTATTACCTACTGTCAGTGAGACAATTATTTTTCTACTGCATTCTCAGAAGGCCAAAAAAAAAAAAAAAAATATCTGGAATGTAAACCTTAATTCAAATTATTCTGAAGGAACAAAAATTATTTTATATCAAATGTAACAATTGTCTGGGTTTTCATTTATTCATGCTTCCCTTAACTACAGTAGCAAGGATAATTCAGACTTTTCTAATTTGAACTAGGCCTGACGATTGATAATAATTTAACTAAACTACATTCATTTCAAGTCTCACAACTGTTACATAAAGGAATTCACTTAAGAGTACCAAGAGTGTGGGTCAAGCAGGGAGGAGTCAAGATGGCGGAGGAGTAGCAGACTGAGATGACATCAGTTTGCAGGAGTTCAGCTAGATAGTTATCAAACCATTCCAAACAACTACAAACCCAACAGGAGATCGAAAAGAAGAAGATCAGCAATTCTAGAAACAGAAAATCGACCACTTTTGGAAAGATAAAATGACAAGGTGGAAAAACTCACCACAAAAAAAAGAACAAGAGGCAGTACTGAAGGCTAGAGACCTAATCAATTCGGATGTTGGTAATATATCAGATCTAGAGTTCAGAATGATGATTCTCAAGGTGTTAGCTGGGATCAAAAAAGGCATGGAAGATATTAGAGAAATCCTGTCTGGAGAAATAAAAGCCCTTTCTGGAGAAATAAAAGAACTAAAATCTAACCATGCTGAAATCAAAAAAGCTATCAATGAGGTGCAATAAAAAAATGGAGGCTCTCACTGCTAGGATAAATGAGGCAGAAGAGAGAATTAGTAATATAGAAGACCAAATGATGGACAATAAAGAAGCTCAGCAGAAGAGAAACAAACAACTACTGGACCACGAGGGCAGAATTCAAGAGATAAGTGATACCATAAGATGAAACAATATTAGGATAATTGGGATTCCAGAAAAAGAAGAAAGGGGGCGGGGCAGAAGGTATACTGGAGGAAATTATTATAGAGAATTTCCCTAATATGGCAAAGGGAACAAGCATCAAAATCCAGGACGCATAGAGAACGCTCCCCAAAATCAATAAAAATAGGTCCACACCCTGTCATCTAATAGTAAAACTTACAAGTCTTAGTGACAAAGAGAAAGTCCTGAAAGCAGTCCGGGACAAAGAGTCTGTAACATACAAGGTTAAAAATATTAGATTAGCAGCAGACTTATCAAAAGAGACCTGGTAGGCCAGAAAGAAATGGCATGATACATACAGAGCACTAAATGAGAAAAACATGCAGCCAAGAATACTATATACAGCTAGGTTATCATTGAAAATAGAAGGAGAGATAAAAAGCTTCCAGGACAAAAAAAAACTAAGAGTTTGTAAACCCCAAACCAGGTCTACAGGAAATATTGAAAGGGGTCCTCTAAGCAAAGAGAGAGCCTGAAAGTAGGAGACCAGAAAGGAACAGAGACAATATACAGTAACAGTCACCTTACAGGCAATACAATGGCACTAAATTCATATCTTTCAAGAGCTACCCTGAATGTAAATAGGCTAACTGCCCCAATCAAAAGACACAGGGTATCAGAATGGGTTAAAAAACAAAACCCATCAATATGCTGTCTACAAGAAACTCATTTTAGACCCAAAGACACCTCCAGATTTAAAGTGAGGGGGTGGAAAATAATTTACCATGCTAGTGGACATCAAAAGAAAGCTGGGGTGGCAATCCTTTTATCAGATAAATTAGATTTGAAGCCAAAGACTATAATAAGAGATGAGGAAGGACACTATATCATACTCAAAGGGTCTAACAAGAAGATCTAACAATTTTAAATATTTATGCTCCTAACATGGAAGCAACCAACTATATAAACCAATTAATAACAAAATCAAAGAAACATATTAACAACACAATAATAGTAGGGGACTTTAACACCCCCCTGAATGAAAGAGACAGATCATCCAAGCAAAAGATCAACAAGGAAATAAAGATCTTAAATGACACACAGGACCAGATGGACATCACAGATATATTCAGAGCATTCCATCCCAAAGCAACAGAATACACATTCTTCTCTAGTGCACATGGAACATTCTCCAAAATAGATCACATCCTGGGTCACAAATCAGGTCTCAACCAGTACCAAAAGATTGGGATCATTCCCTGCATATTGTTAGACCACAATGCTCTGAAGCTAGAACTTAATAACAAGAGGAAAGTTGGAAAGAACCCAAATACAAGTACGCTAAAGAGCATCCTACTAAAGAACGAATGGGTCAACCAGGAAATTAAAGAAGAATTGAAAAATTCATGGAAACAAATGATAATGAAAACACAACTATTCAAAATCTATGTGACAAAGCAAAGGCAGTTCTGAGAGGAAAATATATAGCAATACAAGCATTTCTCAAGAAGCAAGAAAGGTCTCAAACACACAACATAACCCTACACCTAAAGGAGCTGAAGAAAGAACAGCAAAGAAAGACTAAACCCAGCAGGAGAAGAGAAATAATAAAGATCAGAGCAGAAATCAATGAAATGGAAACAAAAACAAAACAAAGCAAACAACAGTGGAACAAATCAACGAAATTAGGAGCTGGTTCTTTGAAAGAATTAATAAGATTGATAAGCCCCTGGCCAGATCAATCAAAAAAAAAAAAAAAAAAAAAAAAAAAAAAAAAAAAAAAAAAAAAAAAAAAAAAAAAAAGAGAAAGCACCCAAATAAATAAAATCATGAATGAAAGAGGAGAGATCACAACCAACACCAAAGAAATACAAACAATTATAAGAACATATTATGAGCTACGATATGCCAGCAAATTTGACAATCTAGAAGAAATGGATACATTCCTAGAGATATAAAACTACCAAAATTAAACCAGGAAGAAATAGAAAACCTGAACAGACCCATAACTAGTAAGGAGATTGAAACAGTCATCAAAAATCTCCCACCCGGGGCGCCTGGGTGGCTCAGTGGGTTAAAGCCTCTGCCTTCGGCTCAGGTCATGACCCCAACGTCCTGGGATGGAGCCCAGCATCGGGCTCACTGCTCAGCAGGGAGCCTGCTTCCTCCTCTCTCTCTCTCTCTCTCTGCCTACCTCTCTGCCTACTTGTGATCTCTATCAAATAAATAAATAAAATCTTTAAAGAAATTATCATATGGTTTCACTTATTTGTGGAGCATAACAAATAACACGGAGGACAGGGGAGATGGAGAGAAGGGAGTTGAGGGAAATTGGAAGGGGAGGTGAACCATGAGAGACTATGGACTCTGAAAAACAACCTGAGGAGTTTTGAAGGGGCGAGGGGTGGGAGGTTAGGGGAGCCTGGTGGTGGGTTTTAGGGAGGGCACGTATTGCATGGAGCATTGGGTGTGGTGCAAAAACAATGAATACTGTTACGCTGAAAAGAAATAAAAATAAATTTTAAAAAAAATCTCCCAACAAATAAGAGCCTAGCGACAGATGGCTTCCCAGAGGAATTCTACCAAACATTTAAGGAAGAATTAATACCTATTCTCTTGAAACTGTTCCAAAAAATAGAAATGAAAGGAAAAGTTCCAAACTCATTTTATGAGGCCAGCATTCCCTTGATCCCAAAACCAAAGACCCCATCAAAAAAGAGAATTACAGACCAATATCCTTGATGAACAAATATGTGAAAATTCTTACCAAAATACTAGCCAATAGAATCCAACAGTACATTAAAAGGATTATCCACCTCAACCAAGTGGGATTTATTCCTGGGCTGCAAGGTTGGTTCAACATCCGCAAATCAATGTGATGCAACACATTAATAAAAGAAAGAACAAGAACCACATGATACTCTCAATAGATGCTGAAAAAGCATTTGACAAAGTACAGCATCCCTTCCTGATCAAAACTCTTCAAAGTGTAGGGATAGAGGGCATATTTCTCAGTATCATTAAAGCCATCTATGAAAAACCCACAGCAAAAATCATTCTCAATGGAGAAAAACTGAGAGCTTTTCCACTAAGGTCAGGAACATGGCAGGGATCTCCATTATCTAGTACTATGCTATTCAACATAGTACTAGAAGTCCTAGCCTCCGCGACCAGACAAAAAGAAATTAAAGGCATCCAAATCGGCAAAGAAGAAGTCAAACTATCACTCTTTGTAGATGATATGATACTTTATGTGGAAAACCCAAAAGACTCCACTCTAAATCTGCTAGAACTCGTACAGGAATTCAGTAAAGTATCAGGATATAAAATCAACGCACAGAAATCAGTTGCATTTCTATACACCAACAAGACAGAAGAAAGAGAAATTAAGGAGTCCATCCCATTTACAATTGCACCCAAAACTATAAGATACCTAGGAATAAACCTAATCAAAGAGGCAAGGAATCTGTACCAGAAAACTATAAAGTACTCATGGAAGAAATTGAGAAAGACACAAAGAAATGGAAAAATGTTCCATGCTCCTGGATTGGAAGAACAAATATTGTGAAAATGTCTATGCTACCTAAAGCAATCTACACATTTAATGCAATCCGTATCAAAATCCCACCCATTTTTTTCAAAGAAATGGAACAAATAATCCTAAAATTGATATGGAACCAGAAAAGACCTCAAATAGCCAAAGGAATATTGAAAAAGAAAGCCAAAGTTGGTGGCATCATGATTCCGGACTTCAAGCTCTATTACAAAGCTGTCATCATCAAGACAGTATGGTACTGGCACAAAAACAGACACATAGATCAAGGGAACAGAATAGAGAGCCCAGAAATAGGCCCTCAATTCTATGGTCAACTAATCTTCGATAAAGCAGGAAAGAATGTCCAATGGAAAAAAGACAGCCTCTTCAATAATTGGTGTTGGGAAAACTGGACAGCCACTTTCAGAAAAGTGAAATTGGACCATTTCCTTACACCACACACGAAAATAGATTCAAAATGGATGAAGGACCTCAATGTGAGAAAGGAATCCATCAAAATCCTTGAGGAGAATGCAGGCAGTAACCTCTTCGACCTCAGCCACAGCAACATCTTCCTAGGAACATCGCCAAAGGCAAGGGAAGCAAGGGCAAAAATGAACTACTGGGATTTCATCAAGATCAAAAGCTTTTGCACAGCAAAGGAAACAGTTAACAAAACCAAAAGACAACTGACAGAATGGGAGAAGATATTTGCAAACGACATATCAGATAAAGGGCTAGTGTCCAAAATCTATGAAGAACTTATCAAACTCCACACCCAAAGAACAAATAACCCAATCAAGAAATGGGCAGAGGACATGAACAGACATTTCTGCAAAGAAGACATCCAGATGGCCAACAGACACATGAAAAAGTGATCCACATCACTCGGCATCAGGGAAATACAAATCAAAACCACAATGAGATATCACCTCACACCAGTCAGAATGGCTAAAATTAACAAGTCAGGAAATGACAGATGCTGGCGAGGATGTGGAGAAAGGGGAATCCTCCTACACTGTTGGTGGGAATGCAAGCTGGTGCAACTGCTCTGGAAAACAGCATGGAGGTTCCTCAAAAAGTTGAAAATAGAACTACCCTATGACCCAGCAATTGCACTACTGGGTATTTACCCTAAAGATACAAACATAGTGATCCGAAGGGGCATGTGCACCCGAATGTTTATAGCAGCAATGTCCACAATAGCCAAACTATGGAAAGAACTTAGATGTCCGTCAACAGATGAATGGATAAAGAAGATGTGGTGGATATATATATAATGGAATACTATGCAGCCATCAAAAGAAATGAAATCTTGCCATTTGCAATGATGTGGATGGACCTAGAGGGTATTATGCTGAGCAAAATAAGCCAGTCAGAGAAAGACAATTATCAGATGCTCTCCCTGATATGAGGAATTTGAGAGGCAAAGTGGGGAGGTTTGGTGGATAGGGAGGGAAAAAATGAGACAAGATGGGATCGGGAGGGAGACAAACCATCAGAGACTCATCATATAGACTCTCACAAAACAAGATGAGGGTTGCTGGTGGGGAGGGGAGTATGGAGAGGGTGGTTCGGTTATGGACACTGGGGAGGGTATGTGCTATGGTGAGTGCTGTGAAGTGTGTAAGCATGATGATTCACAGACCTGTACCCCTGGGGCTAATAATACATTATATGTTAATTTTTAAAAAAAAAAAGACTATATGTCTTCTTTAATTTCATTCATGAGTGTTCTGTGGTTCCTTGAGTACAGATCCTTTACCTCTTTGGTTAGGTTTATTCCCAGGTATCTTATGGTTCTTGGTGCTATAGTAAATGGAATCGATTCTCTAATTTCCCTTTCTGTATTTTCATTGTTAGTGTATAAGAAAGCAACTGATTTCTGTACATTGACTTTGTATCCTGCCACATTACTGAATTGCTGTATGAGTTCTAGTAGTTTGGGGGTGGAGTCTTTTGGGTTTTCCATATAAAATTTCATGTCATCTGCGAAGAGAGAGAGTTTGACTTCTTCATTGCCAATTTGGATACTTTTTATTTCTCTTTGTTGTCTGATTGCTATTGCTAGGACTTCTAGTACTATGTTGAACGAGAGTGGTGAGAGGGGGCATCCTTGTCATGTTCCTGATCTCAACGGGAAGGCTGTGAGCTTTTTCCCATTGAGGATGATATTTGTTGTGGGTTTTTCATAGATAGATTTTATGAAGTTCAGGAATGTTCCTCCTTCTATC
>PISX010016037.1:0-47583 GCA_004024625.1 Mellivora capensis
GCAGTCCCTTCTTCCTTCCCAAAGGGAACCCGTTATTCTGATGTCAACCTCTGTAGTTTAGCTGTGTCTCTTTTTGGACTGCATAGAAATGGAATCATATAATATGTCCTCATCTAGGCTTCTCCTCAGCACTGTGTGCATGCTTGCAAAGTTCTTCCCTAGTCATACCATCATGTTCAATTTGAATGAATTGGGTGAACTCTTGCTCACCTTCAGGCCTTGAGAACATCTTACTCATTTAATAGTTCTCTGTCCTCTTATTGTCTGTTACACCAAATTCCACCATGATGCTGAAATTCATAGATAAAAAGGACTTTTTTTTTTTTTTTTTTTTTTTTTTGCCTTTCCCTGGGGTTCCAGCCTGGTAGGAGGGAGGCTGATGGAAGGTGCTGAGGACAGTCGGACTCTCACCTACCTCTGTCACCTACTTCCCCATGCAGAGTTTCTACCTTCTAAGAGTTTTCACAGACAGGATACCCTACCCCTCATTACTTGATTTCTCAGTTCCCCTAGGGGCTTTCATAACTACAATTATATCTTATTAAAGGTACCCCTGGGAAAACAATGACCACTTGACTTTTTTACTTTCCTTTTGTTTTCATTTCAATACAAGGTGAAATGCTTTTCCCTCATTTTGGGAAAGCAACCTAAAAAGAACTTTCATGTCCCTTTAAATATAAAGGAATCTTCAAAAAAAAATATAAAGGAATCTTCTAGGCCATTGGGGCATTCTATACAGTAGGTGTTCTATGTGCATGATAGGTTTATTCTCATGATCGGATAATTTTTCTTAGGAGATACTTAATGGACATAGATAAGGACAACAGAAAATCTTTGATATTTTAAATTTTTTAATTGTTAAGAGGATTTTTTTTAATTATTAAAAGGAATTAAGAAAAGGCACATAGATCCTTTATAGTTATGGTAGCCAGCTCAATAAAACTTTTTAAACTGGAATTTATAATGTAAAATTTCATGTTTGTAAACTCTCTTGCATATACTTCATGTACCTAAGTTATGTATAGGTGGATATTTCTAGGTGTCTTTTCTCCTGCTAGAGTGCCCTCTCCAGCTGCCTTTTTTTAAGGCCAAGTTCATATGATGTGTTTTCCAGGAAGTCTTTGTGAACCCTGGTTTGGACAGATGACTCTTCTTTCTACTCTCATAGCATCTTGTGTCTCTGTCTTATTATATTGAAATCCTTCGTATATCTCTTTCTTCCAGGAAACTGAAGCTCTTCAAAATCGGTAGTCTTCTCCTGTTTTTCCGGTGCTCCAGCACAATGGCAGTCAGAGAGCATATGTTTGATAACTACTGGTTGAATTGAGTTAGCAATTCCTTATAGCTCAAAGTAATCAAAGACTAAAATTGTGATCTAGGGCAGAAGTTCTCCAGGTGTGGTCCCCAGACCAGCACTGTCAGTGTCATCTAGGCAGTGGTTAAAAATGAACATTCTCCAGTCCCACTCCAGAAGTACTGATCAGAAGCCCTGGGGGCTAGGACTCAGCCATCTGTGTTTTCATGGATCCTCCTGCTGATTCTGAGGCATCTTAAAGTTGAGAACCACAGATCTCAGAGAATTCGTTTCACCTTTGGATGAGGGTGGCATCTAAATGTTTTTACTATGCCTTCTAAGAAGCTGAAATCCTGTACGGTCATATGAAAATTCCTGCAACTTCCATTTCCAAAACAACTTCATTTATTCTTCTTTAAGTTTGAATGAAGTTAAGGAGGGGAAAGCATCCCAAAGGTGATTGTTTGCTTGTTTTTGTAGCTGAGTAGTTTGAAAGCATTACTGGGAAGCTGACCCCTGGGAACATCTTTACTGTAAACACACAGATTATACATTAAATCGGTTTCAGAGCCGCACCCGAGGGCCTCCAGGAGTCCTGCTTTTCCTCTAGAGCTCATGCCTCTCCTACACAGCTCTCACTTTCAGACTTCATCCCAAAGAACGGAAGTACAGTTTTAAAGCCATGTGGTGTGGGCTGACACAGCTACTTTCTAATTCTCCCATATAAATGACACTGCACTCGATCTTCAATATTTTATTTTATGCTGATTCCTTGAAAAAGCAACTCTCTTCTGAATGATAATGTGGTTGCTTGTCTGCCTGATGATTGTTTTCCCGTATATGGAAAAAAAAATCTAATTTGGTGCAAAGCATTAATCATATCTTAAGTTATTTGTACCTGAACATGAAAGGTGTACATCTTAAGAAAATCCATCATGATTACAGTGAAACACAGACAAAAGGCAATGGCATTAATATGATCAAGGACTTTTTCACCATAAATTTTGAGATCAAGGTATTAAATAGGAGCCTTCAGAAGGCTACCTGGTTTCCAAGCATTCTAGCTAATGAACAGTTCTACTGTGATTTTGTGCTATATGTCTTCAATAGCATCTGACGTCTTGTTCCTTTGGCATATTATCCAGGGTGCCCAGGAACATACCAACAGTGAAAACACTGCTTCATCATTCTGTTCTCCTTCTATTTACCAAAATTAAAAGGAACGAAGAAATACACATGTAACCTTTATGGTTATGATAGCCAACTCATCTTTTATTTCTTTTATTATAATCTATAATGTCAGATTGTAGGTTTACAACCTCTGTTGTCTATACTTGATGCCAAGATGTGCTTAGATAATAAATTTTATAAATATAAGCAGTTCAGCATGTATTATTGCAAATATTATTTCTGGGATTTTATATTAAAATAAAGCACACTATCTTTTATATTTCACCGAGTATATCTTTTAGCTAAACTAACATTTTCAAATCACTCTCTGTGTGTAGGCACTGTGAAGACAAGAAAATACTAAGACAATAAACCAGTCCTTGCTCTCGAGGAGCTTGTAGCAATATACCTAAGACAGGTATACCAACAACAAAAAAAATAGCATGCACGCCCAAAGCTGTGTTAACATATTTAATTTGCATACACTTAACCTAAAACACATTTTTACTACATTTAATCAAGGATTAGAATATCCAGGTGGTACTCCCTTGTCATAACATCCCTGCTTTTGTGATTGTCTCTCCTCTTGTTTATGGTCACAGGAAATATGAAGGGTCCGTTTGGGTGATTTCTTCATCACTGCTGTAGGAGTTCTTGTAGTTCACTTGGAATGCTCTTCAGTTTTGTAATCCCTCTGCTTGGAGCTTGGAATAATGCTTGGCAGACATTAAGAGTTAAGTAAACCCTGGTTAAATGAAAGTTCTCCAATATTTTCACTTCTGGTAAGCTTGGCTTAAAACTAAGAGCACATGTCTACATAATAATAAATACATTAATAAATGTGTATATTTGTATATGTATGTATGTATATACATGTATATACAATATTATACATCATTATTATAACCATCATTATTACTCATTATTATATGCATATATATATTTTTTGCCATTTCTGCCATTGAAAAAATATACAGGAAACATCATGTGTCTAAAATGCTCCAAAAGTAGGGATGCCTGGGTGGCTCAGTAGGTTTAAAGCCTCTGCCTTTGGCTTGGGTCACGATCCCAAGGTCCTGGGATCAAGCCCTGAATCGGGCTCTCTGCTCAGGGCCCCATAAATAAAATCTTTAAAAAAAATAAAATAAAATGCTCCAAAAGTAGACTCAATTTGTCACTTTAGATTTCTTTATATAATTGAATTCTATGCTGTAAATAATTAAATAATAGTATTTTTAAACAGTTGTATCTGCCACCCTCATTATAGCTTTCCTCTGGAAACCACAGAAGTAAAATGTGGCAAAAGTAGCAGAAGATGAGCAGTCTGGATAAGCAGTAGTTTTACTCTTCTCTAACACAGCATTATGAAAATGAGCATGGCCAAGCAAGCATAAAGGAAGGACTATGAATATTAGGTTATTTATCATAAAAGTCGATCATTATGATTGCTTTTCTTAATACAATGATCTGTAACATAATGAAATATGCATAAATACAGAATGAATGTTCCATTTCAAAGAATGTCTATTGGACTTGTGGGAATAATTTAGCAGATAGACATAATTAATTGATAGCTATTGAATAACTTATACTTGGAGATTGCAGATAATTGTAGGGGAAAGAGCTTAGCCCAATAATGGTTTATGTTTCAAAGGGAACTTGAGAAATGAATACTTAACAGCAGAGAGTGAGAGACTCTGGCCATGACAAATAGATAAAGAAGTGAATAAATCCCACTAGCTATCTTCTTCATAAAAATATTTCTGTTAATATTATAAAGAAAGAGCAAGACGTTTTAAATTCTACCATCCTTTATTTTGTACTTTCTTTTCCCTGTTTCTTCAAGGTACTGTTTTTAATCATCATGACACAAAGTTTAATTTGGGTCTCATCTAATATAACTAGAAAATACAAACATATTTTAAATAGTGTTAAATTAATTAAACAAGGGGGCCTGGATAAACTTATTTGGCACTAATGTCATGGCACCTGGGAAAGGAAAGCAAAATCAGCCTAGAAATACCTCAAAGTTTGAAATTGAAACCTAAGGCCAGCCAGCCATTCAGGAACAGCTTTCTTTCTTTGCTTGGTCTCTTCTCTCTAAAGTTTTCCTCTAGCTGCCATTGGCGGAGTGCTGCTGATGACTACGGGGTTGGTGCTGCCCAATTGAAATCAATTCTTGCTCAGTTAAATTTTAAACTTTTACTGTGCCTCAGTGTACTTCTTAACGATAGTAATGCAATTTTATGGCCCTTAAAAAGGTACAACTCGGGGCACCTGGGTGGCTCAGTGGGTTAAGCCTCTGCCATCAGCTCAGGTCAGGATCTCAGGGTCCTGGGATCGAGCCCCGCGTCGGGCTCTCTGCTCAGCAGGGAGCCTGCTTCCTCTCTCTCTCTCTCTCTGCCTGTTTCTCTGCCTACTGTGATCTCTGTCTGTCAAATAAATGAATAAGATCTTAAAAAAAAAAAGGTACAACCTTGGCGATCTCATTATCACCCGTAAAACCTTAGTGAAATAGAAAATATGCTGCTAGGGAGGAGAAAAGTTACAAATTCTCTTGACATCAGATCAGAGTGTGGAGCTGATGACGGGAAGGGCATCTTTCTGGAGTTTTCAGTAACAACTGGGCTTCAGAATGCATGTTTCGTGGTTTTGTTTTAGTGGCTGGCATGAGCACATTGTAATCAACCACATTAAACTTTGTGGTTTCCTTGGTGGTACAGCAATCCTGTGGCATCTGGTGGGAGCTTCCGAGGTGGGGTGTCCTTGTAGTCATTGTCCTAGGAGTTGGAGACATTTGTGAGGTAACTTCGTTGGGAGCCTAGCTACTCTTCTGGGCTGCTTTCTGTTTCAACTTGCCTATAGTCAGTGCAGTTCTGAGAGTGTGAACTTCTGGATTGGTGAGGAACCCTTCTTCTGGGCAAAGAACTAAACTCCATGTGAAATTAAAGATTAAGGCAAAACCGTAAAACCAGTTCAGATAAATTCATCCTTTGTTCTCTTAGGGGATGCACATGCCTCAGTTTCCCTTCCTGCTCACACCAATCTTTGTTTTAATTGTGGGAGATCTTTTTACATTTGGTTCAGAAATGAGAAGGAGGCTATGGTGCAAGACTTATTAAGAAAGATGGTCTGTCTTCAATAGCTTTCTATAACACAATCTTTTTAAATCCCTCATAGTTGAACAATGAATCACTCTTTAGGACAAATTTTCCTTTAAAGTTTTACATGAAGGAAGCAGTTTAATTTCAAGAAGATGGACTGGACATTATATTACTTGTGCCAAGAGTATCAGCAGAATTTACCACCCTATACAAAACCCCTTATGAAGTTGGTATCATTATTTTCCCCACAGTGCATTTGGAGCAGCTGGGGCCAAGTGAGGAACATATCTTGTCTAAAGTTTCTTGGCTCATAAACATCGGAATTAAGACTCAAAACTCACATTTGCTTTTAATTGCTATGCCATTCTGCCTATCAGCCTTCACGAAAGAAAGTGATTTACACTTTACCTCATTGGATCAGCGACCCAGATTCACCATGGGTTTAAGCAAAGCAAGTGACTTTCTAGGTTTCAATTTTCTACTCAGAAAAATGTACATAGTGATATATCTAACACTTAGGATTATTTTCCGGTTAAAGTTGTTAATAGACCTAGAATGGCAAGTTCATATCCTGGCACCAAGTTCCTGCTCAAGATATGTTTGTTCTAACTTGAAAAGAAAAAAAAAAAAAGAAGAAGAAATATTTGTTCTTTTCTTCTTCTCACTTCCTTGTACAATCTATAACCTACCTCGGCTCAAATTTTGTGTAACTTAAAGCAGGTAAACTGGTGCTATTGCCATGACCAATCTTTATTCCCTCCATCTGGAAAGATCAAAAAATATTTTATTGTGGGTCTTTTTACAAGGAAATCCTTGGTATGCCTCAAGATCACCATGAGCAAAGTGTTGCAGATTCATAGAGAAGGTATTAAATCAGCTTTTATGCTCAGGGCTGGGAGGCAAGATGAAAATTTGGGAGGCCTCATGGAGGAGATGGCACTTTGAGCTGAGCCTTAAAAAGCCCCACAAGAAGAAGTGGAGAAAGAAGCAACTGCTTTTCATATCCTGGGAACAGCCGCCGCGCCTCCCCCCCCCCCCCCCCCCCCCCCCCCCCCCCCCCCCCCCCCCCCCCCCCCCCCCCCCCCCCCGGGCCCCCGCCCCAGGAGGCAAACAGCAGGTCGGTGGATGGGAGGATCAGCCGGCTTCCTGGGGCCAGCCTGAGGTAAGAGGCAGGAGGTTATAGTACAGGAAAGAACTTGATCTCTGAGCAAATTCCATGCTTTGAAAATCACTGTCCTTTGTTTTATTTAGATTATCCTAAGTAGCTGGTCAATGTTCTTGTTGGTTGCTTTTTAATAATAAAACATTGTGAAATATTTTGCCCTTGATCTTGTCAACTACTAAGAAATCACTTATTTCATTAAATGTAGCAATGACTAAATGTATTATATAATACCAGTGGGCTGAAAGATAATGCATGCTGAGGGATAATCAATTTGCCTTTTTTTTTTTTTTTTTTTAAACCTGACTGCATGAGGCCTTGTGGGGGGTCACTTGCTCTTTGGGAGCTAACAGATTTAAAACTGTTTGTGGTCATTCTACTGACTTTCAAAGTTTGGCCTGTCAGCCTTGTAAGGACAACATAGAGAGAGATTGTGTAAGGGATTCGGTACAGTTCCCTGTTTTTTAATATTTTAAAACCACTTAGTTCAACCCATCTTATCAAAAACTCCTAAAAAGGACTTGCTGACGTTGAAAAATGCTTTTCCATCATTCGTTTTAACTGTCATAACTCATGAAGCTGTGTGAATCCAGTACTTAAAATATATATATATATATATATATATATATATATATATATATATATATATATATATATATACTTTTTAACTCTAAGAAATGCTACTATACCTTCTCAATATTTCTCTTCCTTAGTTAATTTAGAACCATGGGGCTCTGTGGTTTATAAGGTCACATATTTGAACTCAACCTTAAAGGGAGAGAATGAAAAGTAGATAGTCAAAGAGAATCATTCCTTTCTCTAGAACAGATACTATGTTATGTAACTAATTGCAGTGGTTCACAGATACTGTGTTTCATTAAAAGCCAACTTGTATCTAGTTTATACATGATTAGGGTGTGCATTGAAGCTTTGAGCTTCAAATGTAATTTTTCCCCTTTGAGACTCTGAGGCTGCCCTCTGTTCTCTAAGCACTTGTAGTCTGGGATTTTTAAAAAGTATTCTCTCAGTCCAGTCTCTTTTGCTGAAGAAATTTGAAATCAGACAAGTGGCTGCAGACTTTCCGTCTGCTCTCTTACGATGAATGTTTCAGGCCACAAGATAATCTATTTCGTTCAGCTTTGTGCTGCAGTATTTCATCTTTTAATTGTCAAGTTAACGCTGGTAATTACATTTTGTGGGAGTGGGTACTCCTTGACGTTCTATTTTCTTCCTGTTCATTGTCCTGGTACTAATGGAACCGTTGAGTGTTTATTAAATGTCTGATGAAGTGCGTTGGAGTGAATGTGAACTTATGTTCCTTTCAGAAGCTCATCATCTGTATATAAGATTTCTGGTTTTTATAGTTTGGCTTTCACTTTAGAATATGCATCTATCTATATATTTATTTTTTATATGTATCTGATATATACTACAGTCTGACCTTTCTTTGCTTTCTCCTTACCAGTCAGCTACTTCTCATGATCAGTTAGATATTTTATCTATGTTACAGTAAAGAGAAAATAAAAATGTCTAAAGATTAGAAAAGCCATGAAAGTATAAACTGTGCCCAGTGCATATAATCTAACACTTCCTCAGTTGTTCCTTATTTGTGGAACAAACCATGGCTTAGAAAAGGTACTTAAAGATAATGCAGAGCTCAGAAAAGTATTTGGAAAATTGCACATCAATTTTGCATTACATGTAGTAACTCGCATAATGTAACTTGCATTACAGTTAACCCTTGAACAGCCTCAAGGGTTAGGGATTCCAATCCCTATGCATTTGAAAATACATGTATAACTTTTAAAAAAATTTTTTAATTTTTAAAATTTCTTTTCATGTACCAGAATTCATTGTTTATGTACCACACTTTTGACTTCTCCAAACCTAAACTATTAATAGTCTACTGTCTACTGGAAGCCTTCCTGATAACATAAATACATATTCCATATGTTATATGTATTATATACTATATTCTTACAATAAAGTAAGGTAGTGAAAAGAGAATGTTAAGAGAAGCATAAAGAAGAGAAAATATAGTTGCATGTGCTATATTTGTTGAAAAAAATCCACATATGAGTGCATTTGTGCAGTTCAAACCTGTGTTGTTCAGGGGTCAACCATATGTGGTTCTATCTAGGAATAGAAATGAAGACAGAGGATAGGGAGATTCTTTATTTCTTTTATTTGCAATGTTCATAAACTAGTTTTGGAACATAAAAAGGGATTAGGATGCTATGGGTTAATATATCCAGAAGTGTGAATTCTAAGAATTTTGTGTAGATCAGCAACGTACCAACCACATCTACATATTAGATCATAGTAGTCAGAATGCATGCAGAATCAATTGTTGGAATAAAAGGAAATTTTATGAATAAGAACTATTATAAATATATAACATTTATGGAAAGGAATATATGAAATATATGAAAATTATGTGCTATAAACTTGCTGGTGCTGTACATTTATCCCATTTAATCCTTAAAGCAATCCTATGAAATAGAGATAATTATATCCTCTTTCACAAATGAAGAGATTGCTGCAGAGAGAAGTTTATAATTTAAGTTTGAATATATGACAATTACTGGTTTAGACTTTGAACTCCTTGGGTGTTAGACTCCAGAACACACACTCCTAAGTATTGCTCTGGTCTGTGGTTGTGCTTGGTTGGTCAGAAATCTCTTTCTTCAGTCCTGGTGGTTGAAGATTTTTGTAAGATGATTTCATTTCCATGCCTTGATTTTTTTAAAAAATATATCATTTATTTATTTGACAGACAGAGATCACAAGTAGGCAGAGAAGCAGGCAGAGAGAGAGGGGAAAGCAGGCTTCCTGCTGAGCAGAGAGCCGGATGTGGGGCTTGATCCCAGGACCCTGAGACCATGACCTGAGCCGAAGGCAGAGGCTTAACCCTCTGAGCCACCCAGGAACCCAGCCCACGTCTTGATTTTTTGAGTATAACTCAATTTTGCCTCCACTGAAGATTTTTGAGTGTGTAAAGTTCATGTCTAGTTATCTGCTCTTATTCTAGAAGAGCATACATATAGGAAATTAGGTTGACTTTGTACTTATACCAACAGCTATTTTGGAAATTGATCATTAAAATAAATTCCTAATATTTTCCCCCTAAGAGAGTTTATAGAGAACATTAATATTTGGGAATAGTGCTCTGTTTAGATAGGCTCTGGCCAGTGTGTTTTTAATTCAGTGTTGTGTGCCCTCTAATCCTAAAAGGATCTCAAACGACCATTAACAATTTACATTTGGTATCTGCTACAGTGTGAAGACAGTGGAATACATTTTTGTCTGGGAAGGACTTAGGAAAATCAGTCAACTCTACACAACTTAGTAAATATTACTTTTTAATTTAATACTACAGACTTCCTGGAATGAGGACATCCCTACAAAAAGAACAGAAGGAATGAGAGGGAACTTGAAAAATTAAGGTAATCACAATTTTGAGGCTACATTCCACTCCCACTAAAATATACTTTTTGGCATTTTTCTGGGTTAGATTCTAACAGTTCCTTTATTGATTTTAAGTTTATAGGATAATACTTGGAAATTATGATTGAAGGTGAAATACTCATTGGATGAATTTACCTTTAAAAATTGGCTAAGCAGGGGTGCCTAAGTGGCCCAGTGGGTTAAGCCTCTGCCTTCAGCTCAGGTCATGATCCCAGGGTCTTGGGATCGAGCCCCACATGGGGCTCCTTGCTCAGCGGGGAGCCTGCTTCTCCCCCCCTCCCCCGCCCCCCCGCCTGCCTCTCTGCCTACTTGTGATCTCTGTCAAATAAATAAAATCTTTTTTTAAAAATGGCTAACCGTATAAATTTAAGTGTTTGTAAACAAAATTGAAGTTGAAATGTGTGGGTAAAGTGGGAATCTGGTGAGATACTTGGATGAGCTGCAGTGTGGATTGCTGGTTTACTCAGACTAGTGATCATGGGAGTCTCTCGCAGCCTGTGTAGTTACATGCAGTAACAATTTAAATAATAAAGCTTTGGAGTCTCTGAGTCCTTGAAAAAGCCAAAGGAAAGATTAAGTAATTACTGTGACTTATGCATGAAATGGTTAACAGAAGGCTTGTGACTGTGTCTTTCCGTGGTAGTACTTCCCACGAAAAACCGTCAATTACAGCAATCACTGCAAGTGGCCATTATCGTAGCATGTTTTCAGTGATACGTTTTACCCAGCTGTGTCGAAGCAGAGCAGGAATAATCAAAGGCTCATATTATAGGGAAACATCTTAGGCATCACATTGTGTACTTAATTAATTAACACAACAGCTCTGATGATTAAATGGATGTCTGAATCAAGAATGTGTATTGTTAATAATTAAAATAGCCATATTCTCCATCCTGACCGTTCATGATTTAAAAGTCAGCTTATGGTACTCCAGAGCAGTTGCCCAGGCAATGAATCTAGTCTGGGTCTTTTTGTTTTCACTGGGCATTTGCTTTTTAAATATCATAACATTTGCAGCAGGGAGTGCTTCCTGATGTAATATATGGAGAAAGTAATAGATGATTGCAGGATTAATGGCTAGAAATAATTAAAATGACACAACTAAGCTCTGTCCTTTCACGGAGAGAACTCCAATTAAGCCACATCTCCTTTCCATTATCACCCTACTGCCAATTAAAATCTGATGTATTTTGTCAGTTTTATACAGACGAAGCTTTTAGTCTTTCATACACTCAAGAATTTACATTCTGGCAGGATTATAAAGGGCTCTGTCATTTAAATTTTACATGCCTATAAAAGACTCCACTCAGACCTTCCTTTTCCCACTTCCTAAACTTCTCTCATTGTCACCAATATCAAAAAATGTCTTCTATTGTTACAGCAATGTGATGCTTGTAAACATTTAACATTTACGTTTCCTCAGAATACAATCGTGTAAGAAAGATAAATCCAGAGTAGTTAAACAGAAAGTACATAGTATACTAATAAGAACTCTAATTTATATATCCTTTTTAGGCATCACAGTTTTGTGTGAGTCGAATGTGAGACCAAGCTGCCTTTAGTCTGTAGTTGTCAAAGCAATGGTAACTGGAAGGACAGATATTTATTATTAGGTGCTGATATGTTTGTTTAATATTTATCTACAATAATGGTAGAAGAATTTTTAGGGGACTATGGATAGTAGAAAAAATATGAAGGGTGAGAGCTCTTTCAGAATTGTACATAGGTTTGACCCATCTAATTGCAGACAATTGGTTGTAGAGAGGCATGTTGGAAAGACCTGTGTTCTGGATCTGAGCAGTCCTGAATTTAAATCTCCAGCTCTGTTTCTAACAAAATTGGAAGCATTTGTCAGGTAAGAAGGTGTAGAATGTAGGTGGTAATATGCAATCAGAGGCTTTTCTGAAAGAATAGACAATTCTTAGAGTGCACCAAGCCCATCAAGGAATAGATAACAGATATTGGTAACTGCTAGTTGTTGTGGGGTTATGGTCTGCATTCTGTAGTTCTGTTAGCTGAGTGATTTCCAGTCCCCGATGTTCCTTGTTGGTTCTTGCCCTTATTCCTAGAAGGCTGTGTGTGGGCTCTCAGAGATACATTTCTACTGATATTCATATTAAGATTTTAAGCTAGTCACTAGGAAATTAATTGGAAAAATACTAAAGTTGATCTTAGCCAAAAGGTCAAGAAGCAGTCATTGCTTGGAAGAATAAAGCATTATATAACTAAAGATAAACAAATATTCATATCTCTATTCTCCTTGTCCAATTTAATGATGTAGATAATGAAAAATTCACTATGGAAAACAAAAGAGAATACACTGAATCTTTTCTTCATTCAACTTTTTAAAAAAATTAATTTATTTGACAGAAAGAGACACAGAGAGAGAGGGAACACAAGCAGGGGGAGTGGGAGAGGGAGAACAGGCTCTCTGCCAAGCAGGGAGCCTGATGTGGGGCTGGATCCTGGGATCCTGGGATCAGGACCTGAGCGGAATGCAGATGCTTAATGACTGAGCCACCCAAGCGCCCCTTCTTCATTCAGCTTTAAAGAGAATTGCAGCAGAAGTGAAATCTGTGAGTATATTGCCTTTAGTATATGAAAATGAACTATTTAGTCCTTGTGTTAATAATACAGATAAAAATATTTGAAACTGCTCATAGGTTGGTGGTCCCTTTGTGGGTTACTTGTTTTACTCTTGTTTTGCAAATGAAACCTTTTGTACTTGAAAGTTGATTGCAGAATATTCTCGCATTTTTGGCATACCAGGGAATGTTGGATATTAGTAAGCTTTTTGGTAAATATTGTAAATGATCTGTTGCTACAGAATAGTCATTCATTTATTCCAGTTAGCACACAAATGAGTCTCTTATTTAAAGAGAAACTCTCTGTTGAACCCACATTTTTTTCCAGTCATGCTCCTTATCTCTATGGCTCTTTATAGAGAAATTTCTTGGAAAAGTTGGTCAACACTCAGTGACTCCAATTCCTCTCTTTTTCTTTCCTAAATCCTGTATAATCATGTTTTGACCCTATGTTTCCTTCAAAATATGTCTTATAGTATCGGAGGTGACCTCCGTGTTGCCAAGTTAAGTGATTAGTTCTTAATGTTACCCTACTTGACCTTTCAGCTTCATTTTACACAGTGATTGCTCTCTCCTACTTGTAAGAATACTTTCTTCATTAGCTTTCAGGATATTAGTCCCTGTTTATATTTATTTCACCACTCCTATCTTTGCAGTTTCTTTTGCTAGTTTCTTTCCATCTTCCCAAATGAGGGCTTGGTCCCAGGGCTTCATCTGTTTTCTGTTTCTTCTCCTCACCTAGGTATCTTATCTAGGATGTCAGTGACTCACCAATGAGTACCTACCTCCTGAATTTTTTCCCCCTTCCCCTGAACTGCAGATTTATTTATTCAACTGTTTAATTAATTGATTTAATTAATTGATATATTTATACAACTGTTTAATTAATTTAATTTATTTATACAACTGTTTAATTGATCTCTCAAAGGAGTATTGAGTACACTAGTTTACCTTCTATGCCTTTCCCATGCTTCCTCCTTCTTTTGTACCATTTCCCATTTTAGTAGCAGACATCCCATTTATCTAGTTACTTAGGTTAAAAAAAACCTTGGGAGATGTCCTTGATTTTCATCCTTCACATCCCATCTTTTATAGATTCCCTTCAAAATATATCCAAAATCTGATACTCCTTTCTCCTTAGAGTCAAGTTTAAAATGCCACCAACTCTTCCCTGTGTATCACAATGAACTAGCAGGTATCCTTGCTTCTGTAGCTGCCTCTGTTCTTTAGTCTCACCACACAAGTTAGGGTGGGTGCCCTGCATGTGCTTTCCTCAAAGCTTCCTTAGGCTTTCCATCTCATGTAGGAAAGTATCCAAAGGCCTTACATTGCTTCCAAGCCTAGAATGATCTGCCCTCCCACCATTTTCACACTAACCTCACTAGATTTCTTGCTGTTGCTTAAATAGGCCAGGCAAGTTACCAAGCAGTTCACCATCTGAGGGCCATAGCATATGCTCTTCCATTTTCTTGCAGCTCCCTTTCCTCAAAATTCACTTTGCTCGTGCCCTCATCTCTTTTAAGTTCAAATATCATCTCCTCTTTGAACCTTGCCCGACATACCATCAGAAAGCATGGCATCTCAGTTTGACACATCCTGTTCTCCTCTCCTTATTCTAACTTCTTTTTTTCCTCAAAGGCACTTGTTACTATGTAATATATTACATATATTGCCATTAATATATATTATTTTTTTCTAAATTTTCTGCCTACTCCATTATGATATAAGTTCTTGAAGAGCTTGGACTTCATCTGTATTACTGAATCTCAGTGCCTAGAAGAGAACCTTTAAGTAGTAGGTATTCAATGACATTTCTTGAGACAATAAATAAAATGTAGATTACTGTTTTCATGTGTTAAGAGAGGACCCAATTCAAACTCAGGGACTCTAGAGAGATTTTTTTCAAAAGAAGTGACTTTAGCCCAGACCCAAAAGATGGGTAGGAGTTAACCAGATGACAAAGAAGAAAAAAAGTACTCTAGATGGAGGAAGTGAGTATGCTAGAAAGAATGGTGTGCTTGAGGAATTAAGGCAGTTAATTCTAACTGGAGAGGCATTTGTATTTGGGGCAGGGAGTGGGAGTGGGAGAGTGACAGTGGATATGGTTGAAGACGTAAGTACAGAGCAGCTCGCCAGGAAGGCTTTATATGCCACGCTAAGGTCTTGGAAGTTTTATTTGAGGGAAATGGCCGCCCCTTGGGTTTTAAGGAGAGAAATGCTTTGCGTTTGAGAAAGATCACCCAGCTGTCATGTGTAACATTGATATGGAATAGAGAAATGGGGGAGGGAAGACAAGAGAGGAAGCCGGTCTAGGAATCTAGGTGAGAAATCATGGCTCCAGATGTGGGAAGTGTCTGTGGGGTTAAAGAACTGTGGGGAGTCTGAGATATTTGTGAGCTTGTAATGATTGGATGTGAGGACAAAGAAGGTGGAGGAATTAGGAATGTTTTATAACACCTAAATGTATATTTATACTTAAGCAGATAGGATGGTAGAATTCCCAACCTTTCTTTGTCTATCTGAATTTCCAGTAAATTCCTGAGATAACTGTAAAACATATTTTTGCAGTATCCTATGCATATTTTCCTTGTAAAAGAGTTATAAAGTTGTGGAATAGTACTTATAGAGAATGGATGAATTGTGATTTATTTGGCATAAAACCCACCCCAGTTTACTGAGCACTTAATTTGTGCAAAGTGCTGTGCTGTTGGACTGCAAAAAAGTATAAGAAATAATTTTTCTTAATTTACATGATAAAAATAGTTGTTAATTTGATCATTTGTATCTTACATATTTCAGTATTACAGAATATAAAGTGGACCTAGGAAGTCTAGTCAACTTCTTGTTTCTGCAATTTGAAAAAAACACAACAACGTCTTTCATAATGGCAGGTACTGTTTTATTTAGTCTTATGTATTAAGCATTGTGTAAAGTATTTCGCATGCATGCTATTTCATTCAGTCTTTATTACAGTCAGATGAGGGTAGGTACTGTTATTATTATTTTATATGGGAGAAAAAACCCCCAAGATTCTGAAAGTGTAAGTAACTTGCCTTATATCACACAGTAAGCAAGTGGCACAGCCAGGCTAGAATTTCCAGTGGCCTGGGACTCCAGATCCTGTTCTACCCTTGAACTTGTGCCTGTCTCGATTTCCTGGGTTATTAAAAGAAGCCTGGAAACAACATGGATTTACCAACAGCTCTTAAGAAAAATCTAGAACTTTGCACTCATCCATCAGTTCTTATAATAAGTGCCCTCTTAGTGTTTCTAATTATAACTTACCTCACAATAATACTCAAGAATATATTTTATTGAGTTTTGCGTCCTTCACAGTTTTATGTCGCCCTTTCAAGTTCCTCATTTGCAGCTGCATAGCTAAGCAACACTCATTGCATTTCTTTAATCTAACAAATGTGTAATGTGAAAATCAGCAATAACATGGAGACCCTTAACTTGCAGTGTTGCCTGGGTTAATTTTTTTAAGTTTCCAACACTTACATTTTCATTGCATTTAATATGCATCATAAAAGTGTCTTTGGCAAGTTCATTACATATGCTCTTTGATTGCAGTTAGCGCCTTTGGAATTGCTTGCTGCTAGGCATAGTGGAAATAATTAGCAGTTTAGGTCTGTGCTGATTTTCCAGCACAGATAATAACTGCAGTAGGTTAGTTTCTCAAATAACTTAATTACTGCTAATCAGTGTAGTAATACGATCCTCTGTAGCAGTGTAGTTGGAGGGTAATAACTGTCCACTCCGCACATATTTCCCTTCCTTTGGCAAAGAATAAGTTAATGTCTTTTACAGCTCAAAGCAGATACAGATAAACTTTTGATGTGTCTATGATTTTAAAAAAGAAGTATTTAGTAATTTTACAGAAAATACTAAAGGAAATTGCTGAAATCTTTTTGTGACCATTCAGAGTTGTTGGATAATAATGGGCCATTTAAGTGACAAATAGCCTATGTAATAAAATTAACTTGAGCTCTTTCCCTCCTTCCTTCCCTCTCTCCCTCCCTCTCTCCCTCCCTCCCTCCTTTCCTTCCTTCACTGAAAATATTTCTTTTGAAAAGTGAAGCAGTTAATAAACTTAAGCAAAGGGAAACTGGAGACATCTGTCTCAAACAGTCAAATTAATAAGAAAAGGAAAAAAGCAAAAACTTGCCAATCTGTTGTGTTCAGAGTGAGAGAAGGTAACCTGTGTAGTAATGCTTAGTGACTGGGGAAGTGTGGATGTTCTCAATAATGAAGTCATGGGAGGGATATGGAGATGAACACTGGGCAGGGCTTTGTGAATTCATGTCTCCCCTTTCTACTACCTGCAGATGGGTTCATGATTTGGCATACTGATGTATAAACAAATCTTTCTCTTTACCTGACAGAAATGATGTCTGCTAATGGTAACGCAAGCTGAACATATATTCTTTGCATATTATTTTTTAAAAGAATTTTAAAATTTATTTGACAGAGTGAGAGAGAGTATATAAGCAGGGGCAGTGACAGGCAGAGGGAGAGGGAGAAGCAGACTCCCCACTGAGAAAGAAGCCCAATGTGGGACTCTTTCCTAGAACCCTGGGATCATGACCTGCGCCAAAGGCAGGTGCCCTGCTGACTGAGTCACCCTTTGCATATTATTTTTATATTTCCTAAAAGCTTCATCAGAAGTTTGCTATCTTTTAGCAGCCTTAGTAGTAAATGCTATGTATGCCTTAAAAAAATGAGCTAATATCATTACTGTATTGGAAAACTTCTCCAAGATGAACTATCTTTTTTATCTTTAAACTTGCCTGAATATTTGGCTGTACGCAGAAATCTAGGCTGAAAAGTATTCTTTAAATTTTTATTTTTACCCTTTACTTTTTTTTTGCAACTTTATTGAGATATAATGGAAGTTCAGTGAACTGCATGTTTTAAGATACTGTAATTTGGTGGTTTGACATATGTATATACGACAGCATTGTGACAATCAAGATAACGAATACACCTATAACTCAAAATTTTCCTTGTGTCTATTTATAACCTGTTTTCTGTTTCATGCCTGTGTTCAGGCAGCCACATATTTCCTTTACGTGATTATAAATTTGTTTTCACTTCCTAGAATTTTAGATACATGGAATCATACAGTGTATGCTCCTTTGGTTTGGTTCCTTTCACTAAGTGTACTTATTTGCGATTTATAGATTCTGTATCAGTAGTTCACTTTTGTTGATCAATAGTGTTTCATTGTACACATATATACGGCCATATGTTTATTCCTTCTCCCTCTGATGACCCCTTGATTTGTTGCCAGTTTTTGGCCATTCCAGTAAAGCTGGTGTAAATATTCACATGTTTGTGTGAACCACTGCTTTGTGTCTCTTCACTAAATACTGAGGCATGGAATGGCTGGACAAAGTTGTTGCTTAATCAGTTAGGGCAGCTATAACAAAGTACTATAGACAGAGTTACTTGTAAACAGACTTTTATGTGTCCATTCTGGAGGCAGAAGTCTAAGATCTAGATGCCTGTATGTTTGGGTTCTGGTGACTACCCTCATCTCGGTTGCAGAATGCTTATTTCTCTTTTATCCTTACGTGGTGGGTCAAGTAGGAGGAAGCCAACCTGGGTCCCTTTTAGAAGGGCACTAATCCCACTCATCAGGGCACTGCTCTCATGACCTAATCATCTCCCAAAAGTTGCACTTCTAATACCAACCCACTGGGGTTAGGATTTTACCCTTTGAATTTTGGAGGAAAGCAGACATTCAGTCCCTGATGGTAGTTGTACAGTTTTAATTCCCTCTCATAGCATACGAACATTCTAGTTGTTGCACATCTTTGTCATTCTTTCTAATTTTAGCTTTGCTTATGTCTATAATGGTAACTCATTAGATAACCAGTTGATCAGTACCATTTGTTGAAAAAAAAACTCTTTAATTTTCCCAGTGAATTGCATTGACACATTTATTTCACATCATTTGAACATATATTCGTGGATCTGTTTGTGAACCTTCTGTTCTGTTGTATTAACAATGTGTTTATCTCTTTGGCAGTATCCCAATAGATTGATTACTATTGTTTTATCGTTAGTCATGGTATCCGGGAGGGTTAAGTCCTTGCACTTTGTTCTTCTGTCTTAAAATATCTTTGTTTTTTCTAGATCCCTTACATTTTAAAAACATTTTAAAAGAACTTATTTTCTACACATACAAAATTACTGCTACTGCTGAAATTTTGATTTGGATTATACTGAATGTGTAGACCAACTTGGTGAAGATGGCCTTTTAAGAAGTATTGAGTCTTATGACACAGAAGCATGATATATCATTCCATTTATTTAGGTTATCTTATTTTTGCTTAAAATATTTTTTATTTTTTAGTGTATAAATCTGAATATTTTCTGTTTGATTTGATCATAAATACTCTTTTTTTTTGTTTTTGTTGCTACTGTGTGTAGAATTGATTTTTAAATTTCATTTCTCGATTTTTTAAAAAAGATTTTATTTATTTATTTGACAGAGAGATCACAAGTAGGCAGACAGGCAGGCAGAGAGAGAGAGAAGAAGCAGGCTCCCTGCTGAGCAGAGAGCCCGATGAGGGACTCAATCCCAGGACTCTGAGATCATGACCTGAGCTGAAGGCAGAGGCTTTAACCCACTGAGCCACCCAGGTGCCCCACCATTTCTCCATTTTTTTGTTCTAAGGTACAAAGATCTAATTGTTTTTTAATATATTAAACTTGTATTCCATGGCGTTGCTAAATTCACTTTATTACTTTTAGTAGTTGTTTTGTGGATTCTCTGTTAATTTCCTCATAAATAATCATATCATCTGTAAGCAGAGACAGTTTTATTTTTTATTTTCATTATCTATATGATTTTAATTTATTTTTTATTACATTGGTTGTGACCTCAAGTACACTGTTAAAAGAAGTGGTAATAATGCATGTCCTTGCCTCATTCCCAACGTTAAGGTGAAAGTAACCAGACTTTCACCATTAAGTCTGATGAGTGTAGGATTTTTTTTTTAAAGATGCTTTTCATTAGTTTGAGTATGTTACCTACTATTCATAATTTGTTGATAGATTTTATCATTAAGGCATTTTGTCAAATCCTTTTTCTGCATGTGTTGAAATAAGACTGTATTTTTTCTTACTATAAGTTGTCAAATTACATAGATTGGTATTTGAGTGTTAAACCAAGATTGTAGCATAAATCGTACTTGGTTATATTATCCTTTGAAAAAAATAATTTGGATTCTAGTTACTAACATTTTATAAGGAATTTTTACATTTATACAAATCTGGAAAATTTGTTTGTAATGTTTTTTTCTGCAATTATTTTTGATTTTGATATGAGATTTATCCTATACTCATAAATGAGTTGGGTAATATTTCTTTTTCTAAATATGTGTATGCTTGTGTGTATGTGTGTGTGTGTGTGTGTGTAGAATTGGTATTATTTATTATTTAAATATTTGATAGAATTCACCAGTAAAATAATCTGGGTCTGGAGATTTTCCTTGCTGGTAGATTTTAACTATAAATCAATATCTTTAATAGATACTGGGTTATTGAGATTTTCTGTTTTTTTGTTTTTTTTTTTTTTCTTGAGTGAGCTTTGGTAGTTTGTGTTTTACAAAGAAATTATGCATTTCACTTAAATTGTCAAATTTATTTAGAGAAAGTTAATCATAATATTTCTTTATTTAATGTGATGTTTAATATAATGCGTTTTAAATCTATCACCTTGCTACTTGTTATTTATTTATTTTCCTGTCTTTTCTTCCCCACTGGCCAAACTTTTTTTCTTTTCTGCCTTTTTTTTGGACTGATTTTTTAATGATTCTATTTTATCTCTTTTGTTGTCTTAATAGATAATAATTCTTACTGTACTATTATGAAGTTGCTTTATGGTTTGAGGCACACACCTAAAACTTACCATTGTCTACCTCCAGGTGATAGTTACGTCACTTCACATACAGTGCAAGAACGTTCCAATAGTATTTTTCTATTTTTCCCCTTTTGGTATTTGTGCTATTGTTGTCATACATTTCACTGATATATAAATACTGTAAAGCCCTCATTATATTCTTAATGTTTTTGTTTAAACCATTTTCTTTTAAAAAATATTTAAATAACCGTAGGAAAAAATCTTATATATGCTCACAAAATTACCATTTCTGGTGTGTTAATGTTCCTTTGTGTAATTACACATTTTCATTCGAAAAAATTTCCTGTGCTTAAAAGGCTTCATTTAACATTTGTTACATGCAAGCCTGTTGCAAATGAATTATTTCAGTTTTTGTATGTCTGAATGAAAAGATATTTATTTCATCTTCTTTTTGAGAGACAGTTTGGGCATAAAATTCTAGGTTGATAGTACTAAAATCCTTTAAAGTATTTCTTAAAGAACTTTAGAGATATTGCACTATCTCTAATAAGAAATCTGTTGTTATTCTTATCTTTGCCTTTCTCTGTGTAATGTGTCTTTTTCTCCTAGTGCTTTAAGATTTTCTCTTTATCACTGTTTTTGAGCAATTAGATTATGATGCATACTTATGTAGTTTTCTTCATGTTTCTTGTGCTTAGGTTTTGTTAAGCTTTACATGTTTAGTTATTGTCAAATTTGGAGATTTTTTTAAAAAGATTTTATTTATTTATTTGGCAGAGAGAGAGATCATAAGTAGGCAGAGAGGTAGGCAGAGGGGTGGGGGGAGCAGGCTCCCTGCTCAGCAGAGAGCCTGATGCGGGGCTCGATCCCAGGACCCTGAGATCATGACCTGAGCCAAAGGCAGAGGCTTAACCCACTGAGCCACCCAGGTGCCCCAGATTTAGAGATTTTTAAGTCACTATTTCTTTAAATATCTTTTTGTCTTCTCTTCCCCTTCATTGAAGACTCTAACTGTGCACATAATGTGCCACTTAGTATTGTCCCACAGGTCACTGATGCTCTATTCATTTTTGTTTTTAAGTCTTGTTAAAAAATGTTTTCTGGTTCTCACTTGGGATTTTTTTTTAATTTTTATTTTTTAACCGAAGTAGAGTTGACATATATAAGTTTCACCTGTACAGCCTAGTAATTTGACAATTTTATACATTATGTAGCATTCACCACAATTAGTGCAGTTTACCATCTGTCACCATACAACGTTGTTACAATGTTATTGATTGTATTCCCTATGCTGTACTTTTCACCATGACTAGTTTATAACTTGTGTGTTTGTTTTACGTCTTAATCTCCTTCACCTGTTTCATCCATCCCCCCCCACTTCTCTCTCTCATCTACCATTTTTTACCCTGTATTTATGAATCTTTAAAAGTATGAATGCTTCATGAATTTACTTGTCATCCTTGTGCAGGGGCTCTGCTCATCTTTTCTCTGTTGTTCCAGTTTTATTATGTGTGCTGCTGCCACAGTGAGTACTGAGATTGTTTGTATTGCTGTATCTTCTAGTTCACTAATATTTTCTTCTACAGAGGAAAAGAGGTACATAGGAACTCTTTGCACTTGCCACTGAATGTTGCTTTCAACTTTAGAATTCTCTAGTGAATAAATTTTATAAATTAAAAAAAAGACACCCTTTATAAATCCCAATAAAACCATCACTGGGAAAATCACTTGAGAGCAAAGAGTTTTGCCCCCTTTGCCGTGCTTCCATTCATCAGGAAAAAAGAAATAACCTGAAGTAAATGTGCAAAATTTGAAAGTTGAAGTATAGACTCCTCAAATTGTTCCCTAATCGAAGCTTAAAAAATGAACTGCATTATTCAGTTAGATTGTTTGAATTTACAGTATGGGTGTAAAGGAAGATAGGTGTATTGAAGTTATTGAATTGCAGTGAAATTTGACACTGAATTTGAATTTAAGCATTTTATAAATTTTTAAGGCATGTTATCCTAAATGTTAAGACTGTTAAGCAATGATATATGAAAGTTTAGAAGCATACTTGTAAACAGACATCGTAATGTTATGAAATTGAGTGATGCTAAATATTGCGCTATTTAACAGATGTGAGGAGGAGTTGTGTGTTGCGTATCACACTGTGAAATACAAGAGTACAAGATGGATGTCACCAACTTAGCACACAAAAATTACAGAGTTTGTTTTTCACGTACTCAGGCAACAAGACCCTATAACCACAAGTAATTGATAAACAATTTTTGCACTTTCCAACATTTAGTTTTTAGATGTAGATTTGACAGTATCATTTAAGGTTGTATATATTATCTATTGTTTTCGGTGTTAGAACTGTATTTTGAGTGGTGTGCTAGAGTCAGTTTATACTGTTTAGGACTGATTTTTAAATATTCAGGATTTTTTGGAATTGTAAGCTTACTGAAAATGAAGTCTACCATCTTAACAGACTTTTTAAAGGACATAATATAGTATTAATTCGAGCACAATGCTGTACAGCAGATCTGTAGAGCTTACTCATCTTACATAACTGAAACTTTATACCTATTGACCTTTAACTCTCCATTTCCACCTTCTCCCAGCCTCTGACAACCAGCATTTTACTTTCTATTGCCATGAGTTTGACTTTTTATAGACACCTCATGCAAGTTGAAGCATGCAATATTCTTCCTCGGCAGGTTTATTTCATTTAGCATCATGTCTTGACCTAGTTGTTAACCATTGGTAGCTTGAAATAGCCAATGGTAGGAATATTTATACCATGGAAAATGGAAAACACCAGAAGTCAGGATTTTGTTCATTTGTTTTGTTTTGTTTTCTTTCCAGAGAGCTAGTTTAACAGCACATTTCTAAGGACATTACTGGAAATATTTGGTGGTTTATTATTTTTTTTCTTAACTCCTTGCCAGGATCAGTCATTTTTATTATTCCATCAGATTACCATAGGCATTTGGGTTGTGATCTGTGACTAGGGGAAAGACACAAATATTTTACTAAGTAGATCAAAGAGAGCTGGAAGCAGTACTCCCAGCTGGTTGAGGACCATGGAGATTGACTTTAGTTGTATGGCTTATTGCCTAGTCTGTTCCAGCCTGGAGATCTGCCAGTGCATTTGTGTCATGGAGTCTGGGAAGGCTACCATTTCAGGAGAGTAAGACAGCCTAGGAGAGCATGAAGTTTGAGGTACTAGAAACTAGCAGACGTCAAAGAAAGACCCTGACATGTGGAGACTTTGGAACCAATGCCTGAGTGGGTAGATTCAGTTTCCTAAGGGGAGAAGGATGGTGAAGGTTGAGTTACTTCATTCTCTGCTGGACACAACTGCAGTACTTATTTTTTTGGATCTATCTTTGGGTATGCACACATGCATCTATCTTTGGGCACACATGAACCTTTAGGACCTGATCCATTTTATGCAGAACATCTGTTACTCTCCCTGGATGGAGATTGAGGATACATAGCTTACACCATTCAGAAGAAAAAAAAATCTCTTATGAAAACTCCAGTGAGTTGCATAAACTCCCATGGCTGATGCTGAGAAGAGACTATGAAGAGACGACACCTCTGAGACATTGATAGGAGGGAAAGGTTTAAGGTAGGAGGGCACTAGGATCAGGGGTTTCTGGACTCCACAGGAAGTGGAGGTCATGGTAGCAGAAGTTTGTTCCAGAGATATAATTCTAGAGTAATTAATTATTCTGTGGGTAGTTTCTATTCTCTTAGAATAAGTACATAGAAAGAAACAATGTGTTGGATCACCAAAGTATGGTTTATTGTGAAGCTAGAGAAGCTTAAGTTTACATTGGAGATGCCCTAGCAGTGACTCAGATGGTCATATGCTTTCGTAGAGTTTGAAATAGTAGGCTATTTTAACAGCATTTGATTGAGATTACTGCCTCTCTCTACTGCAACTTCTCATCTGCCATACTTCCTTTCCTTGCAGGTGGTAGCCATGGATATTCATGTAGCCCTTCTAATGGGAGATTGTGCTGAAGATATATATTTTGAGTCATAATTTGAAAAGATGTTTAGAATTATTTAATACAACAGAAAGCAATTTCACTTGACTATTAATAATTCCCAAGGTTTATTTATGAAGCCAGAATTTATTTTGAATTTTTTGCCCAAGGGTCTTTAAGGTTGACACTAATAATATTTTTTTATCAGGTAAACTTAGAAATAAAATAATATGTTAAAAATATTATCTAAGTAGCAAAATAACTCCCAGATAAATGCTTGGATGTTTTCAGTGAGTGTTGAGATACAGGGCTTCCTGATCTTGCGAGAGGGCTGAGTATCAATAGAGAGCTAAATTTCTCTGTATGAGATGCTTGAGATTATAGGAATAAGAAATACATATTTAGAGTCTGGTTTGGTTTGGTTAGTTGAGTAAGAGAGGAGAAAAGACAATATATTGGAATTGAATATTTGAGGAGACCTTTTACAAAGTCTGGCAATTTAGAAGCTTTAAAGGAAAAGATAGATATACGTGAATAGACATATGTGACTGTATGCATTGCATATGTACTTTTGGATGCCAAGGGTATCATAAACAGCATCAAAACCTAAGGAATATATCGGGAAATTACAAAGCAGTAAAGTACAAAATACAAAATAATTCTTACAAAATAATGGAAAATAGATAAATAATCCCATAAAAAATGAACAATGAATATAAAAAGAACAATTTGTAGAAAAGATAATGTCAGGTAAACTTATATTTAGTCTCATTGTATTTTGAGAAATGAAAATTAAAGTAACAGTGAGCATTTATTTCACCTCCATGAGATTGGCAGCTAGTTAAATTAGTGATAATTCCTTTCACTGGCATGGATGCTGGGGAAAAGTGTACACTCATGTAATTGTAGTAGAAATATGTGTTATTATATCCTTTTAAATGAGCAATTTGGCAAGATTTATAAAATTTAAATATACATATAAACTTTGACCCAGCAGTACGGCTCTATTCTGTTCCACTGATCTATGTGTCTGTTGTGTCTGTTTTTGTGCCACTGCCTTACTGTCTTGATGATTACAGCTTTGTAATAGAGCTTGAAGTCTAGAATTGTGATGCCACCAACTTTGGCTTTCTTTTCCACATTCCTCTGGATATTCAGGGTCTTTTCTGGTTTGTTCCATACAAGTTTTAGGATTATTTTTTCCATTTATTTGAAAAAAAAAATGATGGTATTTTGGTAGGGACTGGATTAAATATGTAGATTGCTTTAGGTAGCGTAGACTTTTTCACAATATTTGTTTTTCCAATCCATGAGCATTGAATGTTCTTCCATTTCTTTGTGTCTTCCTCAATTTCTTTCATGAGTTCTTTATAGTTTTCTGAGTACAGATTCTTTGCCTCTTTGGCTAGGTTTATTCCTAGGTATCTTATGGTTTTGGGTGCAATTGTAAATGAGATTGACTCTTTAATTTCTCTTTCTTCTGTCTTGCTCTTGGTGTATAGAAATGCAACTGATTTCTGTGCATTGATTTTATATCCTGACACTTTACTGAATTCCTGTACAAGTTCTAGCAGATTTGGAGTGGAGTCTTTTGGGTTTTCCACATAAAGTATCATATCATCTGCAAAGAGTGAGAGTTTGACTTCTTTGCTGATTCAGATGCCTTTAATTTCTTTTTGTTGTCTGATTGATGAGGCTAGGACTTCTAGTAAGTATTATGTTGAATAGCAGTGGTGATAGTGGACAGCCCTGCCCGAGCTCCTGACCTTAGGGAAAAAACTCTTTGTTTTCCCCCATTAAGAATGATATTCACTGTGGGATTTTCATAGATGGCTTTTATAATGTTGAGGTATGTACCCTCTATCCCAACACTGTGCAGAGTTTTGATCAAGAAAGGATGCTGTACTTTGTCAAATGATTTTTAGCATCTATTGAGAGTATCATATGGTTCTTGTGCTTTCTTTTATTAATGTATTGTATCACATTGATTGATTTGCGGACGTTGACCAACCTTGCAACCCAGGAATAAAACCCGCTTGGTCATGGTGAATAATTCTTTTAATGTACTGTTGGGTCCTGTTGAATTTCACATATCTTTCTAAGATATTTCTGTTTCTGATAACTTTTGAGTTGAATCTCTGCCTTATGACCCAATGGCTACTAGAAAAATGTGCAAGATTTACCTCTGTTTTGTGACAGAGAAATCTGTAAACGTATTCAGACACATACTACAGACTTGACTCACTAACTCAGGCGTTTACAGAGCTTCCCCGCCAGTAGTCACAGCTCTGGAGTTAGTGATGGATGTGGGCATTATACTCTGTCTGGGCCTGGCCCCTCAATCCAGCAGCAGTTGAGCGGGGAGGAAGATGAAGTTTTGCCTCTGGAGGCCCCCATCATCTCCCTGTCCTCACCATATGCCGTACCCCCATTCTCTTCCCCTGCTATGCAAGTGCTCTTGTGGTCTGTCCCCGACCATCCCAGCAACCAAGTCAACCATGGAACTGTATGAATGGAGAATGCTGAGGTGAAGGTCCTCCTATCCTGAAAGGCCCCTGCCCCTAACCCCATTCATCCCTCAGGAGTATGATGGGGAACCTGGCCTCAGCTCAGGGCCCACTGCTGGGCAGGGGACCTAGAGAGGTTAGCCTAGGTCCAGAGAGCCATTTCTGGCCTAGATAAGGCCTTTTTGGCACACATATACCCCCATCACAGCTTTCAGACACTGCCTTTGATGCACTATCTGTCTATCTGTCTCTGTTAATAAAGACCTGTTGAACAGTTAAAAAATAATTGCCATGGCTTAATCCCATGGGAGACCAAGGACTTTCAGATCTCTGAAGTTCTCACATTTAAAGATTTGTGCATCATCTCTAATAATCCCATGCTGTGAAGCTATCATTGTCACTTTCTATTTGGTGGCAGTAGCCCCCCACCGCCAACTGAAAGATAAACTGAAGCCAATCATTATTTGAAAAAATATTTTGGGTGAAGGAAAGATTTCAGAACTGAAGTATTCTACCACATTTGCAAAATAGAATCTTGATATTCAGCACTGTCACAGTTTCCTTGATGGACTGCAATGAGATCAATATTTGGCTTTGGGTTTTGTTGAATCTATCAAGACTTTAGAGCTTGATGTCATTGCTGTCTAGTTTTTTGTTGTTGCTCTTTGTTTTTTTTTAAAGATATTATTTATTTGAGAGAGAGAGAGAGAGAGAGAGAACAGTAGCAGGGTGAGAGGGAGAGGAAGAGGTTGAAGCAGACTCTCCAGTGAGTGTGGAGCCTAACATGGGACTTGATCCCAGGACCTCAAGATCATGACTTGAGCCAAAGTCAGATGCTTAACTGACTGAGCCATCCAGGCTCCTAGTTTGTTTCTTAATGAAGCTCCTGTTTTCTGCCTCATTACCTCTAATTTATCTTGCACAGTCTGCTGAACTGAAGCATCTTTGTCAAGATTCTTTCACCACACAAGAACCTAAAATGGCTCAGAGTCCTTGCTGGCCTCTCATGGGTTTGCCAGTTGTATGGGTTTATCATTTTCTGTCTATCTTATCCATTAGTTCTTCAGCAACTGCATATGAAATTGGGTCATACTTTCCTACTCTGTTTATGTATCGTTAGCATTTCTCCTTGACACATTGCCTTTACTGTTTAAACTGCATCTGCTGTTCACTCTACAGGAGTCTCTTTCCCTTCATCTTTTACTTAAATGACTTCTTCCCTGCTCTGTGGCTGACCTCATGTCTTTGCCTTACTCTAAAGCATTTTCTCATCAATCTCATGGTTAAACCAACACCTGTTCTTGACTTTCTCACATACTCAGAATTTATTCCACCCAGTTTTGTTAGACATTTGGTTATGAAAATAAGAAATATATAAGAATATGAAAATAAGAAAAACTGTTCAGAATGCTGTCTTGGGGAAAAAAATACCCAAAAAACTGCAAGCTGAGATGAAAGGCTCCCCATGCAGACCTATAGATGGGCTACTCATTGGCCTCAAAACCACAACTTGGGATGTACTCACAAGCTGGTAGAATGCTACCAAAGCCCTTGCTTTTGTGCCAGAAGGAAGGGAAATGATGCTATTCTGACTACAAACATCTGTAATACTAGATCCTTAAGATGTCTCTGTTACTGTATTTACTCTTGAATAAGACTGTGTCCTCAGGGACCAAATGTGATGACTGCACATTATGTAGGAGTTTCAAAGTACTTAAAAATTTCTCTGTTCCTTTAAAAGGCTTGGGTATATGAGTGTGTATAAGGTTAATTAACTCCCTTCCCTGAAACCAAACTGTTAAATAAGAAACATTTAAAAAAAAAAAAAGGGAAGGATTTTCAGCTGCCTCCATTTGAGAAAGGAGGCTGAAATCTGATTATAAGGCTTCACTTTTTTCATTTACACATAAAATGTATTGTGTACTAAAGGGGAGAGAAGGAAAGAAACTGGAAATAACAATGTGTTAGACAATTTTGGAAATATGAGCAAAGACAAATGAACAAAAAATAAATAATCCTATGTGTCTGAACTTGCTAAGTCTGGGACTTCCCTCTGAGCCATGGGACCACATACTGACCTGTCTTTTTGCCAAGAAGAGTTGAAAAGTTTGGCATATCTATATCTATATATCTATATCTATATTTATATCTATGCATGCCATATGTGGCTGTACATCTCAATGCAGCTGCTCATTTTCCAAAAACCTAGTATCAAAATAGGGCCCAACATGGGGAGACCCTCATTAAATGCTGGCATACAAACTGAATTCTTACTGTGTATCTTTCATGAGATGTACAAACATATACATGATTGATACTTAACCAGTGTGATTTGATAAGCTTACATAGGTTATTTATGACTTTTGTTCCTTTATTTTCTCAGTGGTTCACTCATTTTTCTCAGTGGTTCATTCTATTATTGGTCAGCAAATGGGTCGTACTGTTCATTAATTTTTTTTACTATCATCCCCATGCATAAACACTATTCATATACCACACCCATACTTTTCAGATAATTTGCCAGAACATGCTTCTATGTTAAGAACGATACTGCCAACCCACGTAACATGCTGCACACATAGAGTGTCTATATTATAACCCCCCAAAAGATGATTACCCAGTGAAACCCTAATATAAAACTCCTTCCACCATCCTTACCAGTCACATAAAGCAGACGATAGAGCCCATGCAATAACCAAGATCATTCACCTTAAGTAGTTATTGACTATTTACTATAGTCACAGATGCATATGTCTATATATTTATTTAAAAAAACTGGGAAACATTTTTGCCCTGTATGCTTGATGGGTATGTGTGTGTGTGGGGGGGGTGTGGTGTGGTTGGAGGAGCAACTGGGGAGACAGATGAAGAGTTGAGGAATTGCTGACTGCCTTTTTAGAAAACATGCAACTTGAGTTCAGCACTACCTGCTGATGTCCATGATCAACACTGTAAGTAGGAATTCTTGTTGCTTTACAAAAAAGTAATGAAGCCATTTCTGAAACATGTCTGAGTGAAAGGAACACTGTCCTTTGTGGTTCTGATATAGGATGTGATTTAAGCTTATGGCCATGGTAATAAATCCTATAGGATTATTCAAAGGAATCCAACATTCTTCATGAACTGCTCGAGGAAAGCATGTTTTTCAAGATTCTTTCTGCTGAAAAGTCTAAAATGGCTTTTTTTCCCCCTTGGTTCTGCTTAATGGCTAATTTCTTAAACTATTAATATAATAGAAGTAGACAGAAATGTACTTTCCAAGGCCTTCTTTGAAAAACAAAAATTGACTTTGTTTTGAGGAACAGTTACTGAAATTAATGCAGAGGTTTATGAATTTTTCCAAGGCCACACAGAAACTTTTTAGACTATTATGAATCTCTGTTGCTTTTGCTTAAAGGGCATCCATTTCTCACTCTTCTAGCAATAGCCCCTCAACTTTTCTTTGGGAATACCACTCCTCTCGAACTGTGAGTCCATGGGAAACCACACCTACCCAGGATGGGCATATCACTCAACATATTTGACTGTCATTCCCCTAGAGATACAAATTGTTTTAGAGATAATATCAGAAACTAATACTTAGCACTTACTGGCTGCTGGGCAATATTGTAAGTACTTTAGATGTATTAACTAATTTAATCCCACAAATAATCCGGCAAGTAGATAGTACCTTACAGCTGATATAAATCATTTGTCCCCCAGTTGATTCAGGCAATAAGTACTCTTTGACAGGTAACAAGATTAAAGCTCACCAAAGTTTAACAATTTGATCAAAGAGACACAATTACTAAGCCCTGAGCCTTGATAGGAACCAGTTGTTCTAGCTGTAGAATCTGTGATCTTAACCCAAGGGCTTATGTCCTTAGTCATTCTAATTATGAAAGTTGTGCTGGAATTATTAGAAAGGAGATGCTTGCTTTCTTTCTTTCTTTCTTTCTTTCTTTCTTTCTTTCTTTTTTAAAAGATTTATTTATTTGAGAGAGAGCGAGTGAGCAAGTGGTGGGGGGAGGGCAGAAGGAGAGAGAGAAATGTGAAGCAGACTCCCCGCTGAGCGCAGAGCTGGACACAGGGTTCGATCTCAAGACCCCAAGGTCTTGACCTGAGCCGAAATCAAGACCCAGCTGCCAACTGACTGAGCCACCCAAGGCGCCCCAAGGAGATGCTTTCTTATTTTGTGGGGTTACTGTGTTGCTTGGATGCAGACCTAGAGATGCTAGTAGCCATCTTGCATCTCTTTGAGAGGCTGTGTTAGAGTACGGAGTCGACCACCCCTCAAATGGACAGAGGACACCCACGATAATGCAAGTCACACAGCGAGGTTTATTTCCAGCTAGCTGGGGTCCAAGTATCTGCCCGAGGCAGTGGGATTCTATAAGGACCCCGAGCACTCAAAGCCAAGGGTTTATATAGCAATTTTCCACAGCTAGATTCAATTCTGGTGCCACCCACAGCTGCATTCAATTCTGGTGTTCACGATTAACTTGTTTTTCAGGTTTTACCTAGTTACTCAGTAAAATGGCTTCCCGGCCTCTAAGATGGCCATACTCATGCTAACCCATTCTTACAGCTGTTGAGACTGGCATAACAGAGACAGAGAGATAAGAGACAGATTCCATCACATGATCTGAAGCTGATACCCCTTGGGATTTAAAAAAATTTTTTTAAAGATTTTATTTATTTATTTATTTTTAAGATTTTATTTATTTATTTGACAGAGAGAGATCACAAGAGGGCAGGCAGAAAGAGAGAGAGAGGAGGAAGCAGGCTCCCTGCCAAGCAGAGAACCCGATGCGGGACTCAATAATCCCAGGACCTTGAGATCATGACCTGAGCCGAAGGCAGAATTTTAACCCGCTGAGCCACCCAGGCGCCCCCCTTGGGATTTTAAATTGTGTGAATCATTTAATCTCCATTTTTAAATCAGTTTAAGCCAGTTTGAGTTGCATTCCAGTCACCTGTTGTTGGGATGTTCCAATCCATAGATGTGCATGTAACTTGAATCCTAATAATGGGCTATTGAGAATTGAGGGAGTGTGGAGGGGAAGAAATAAAAAATAAAAAATGCATAGTAAACCTGTCCAAGGCCACATTATGGAAGCAGTTCTCACTCCAGACACACCCGAGTCTGGGCTGTAAGTGTCCTCTGGGGTTCATTTAGTTTGGATTTCAAACTGTAACGATATGTGAAGTGGTTAATTTTTAAGTTAGAAAAAGAGGAAAATGTAATAAACAAGTATGTTCTCATGCTAATAAGTAACAAGGGGGGAATTTTAGTCTTGAAAAGAGGGAAAAGAAATGTAGTTATCTCTTGAGTGTTAAAATACACCAAACATTGTTCTAAGTGCTGTCTTGTATTTTATTATTTAAGTGTCCCAACACAGTGCAGAGGAAAATATTCCCATGTGTGGAGACTTAGGTTTGGGATGTTAAACTATCCAAAGTAAAGATGAAAGTGTTCTGTCTGCAGCTGACCCTTGGTCGGAAAACCAGATGACTTATCCCTGATTACCTCTCTCTTTTCTTCCTCCACGCAAGAGTTTTGTACAGCTTAATGCCAGTCTCCACAGCATAGAGCAGTGAGCATATGACATGCTTCATGCTAATGAACTTTAAAAAGAACTCTCATTGGGGATTCTGAAAAGTACTAGAAGGGACATATGCATCTGATTCCCTGCAGTTTCCTCTTATATTTTGAAGTGAACATGGACTCAATTCTTGGGGCATTAAGCAGCTGTTTTTTAACTATGGTGGGAGAAGCAAATTCTTGAAAGGATGGTAGAACATGAAGAAAGAGGGGACCTGGGATTCGAGGAGATTGCCAACCTCCAGATTTTTTTTTAGGGTACATGATTAAATGTTTTTATTGCTTATCTTGTTATTACTTGCAGCCCACCAAGTATTTATAATTTCTTATTTGCCACCAAAGATTCTTCTAATATATAGACCCTAGATAGGCCCATGGCTAATGTCCCTGCTGTGTTTTTTTTTTTTTTATAATACAACCTTTATTCACCAGTACTTTCTTGCTGCTTCTTCAATGAAAATGGACTAGTTCACCAATATCTTACTTGAAGATGATTATACATAAAACAAATCTATATATATGTGTGTATTCAACATGTAATATTATATTCTGAACACATAAATTTAAATTACCTTCTCCTTTCTTCAAACTCTTACACTGAATTTTTCTCTTGGAATCTCACCTCCTCCCCTCTCAGTCTTCTCTTTACACTTGTAACGCTGGAGTGTGCAGTCAGGCACAAGGATCTGTGGCTTCAGTATTTTAAGATGATGCTACTTTTCTGTTGGTTAGGTTGGAAAAAGAGCATAATGATAAGATTGTTTTGTGCCAGTATGGTGTTTACATATAAAAACTTTTAAAAAGATCCAAAAGGATTCATGAAGTCAAAGACTGTGTATGTTTAAGACAGAGTCAGAAATCTGCAACTTCCTAGCTTTCATCATACTCACTTCAGACTTTTAAAGAAACAGTCCTACAGCAGACTCCCTGCTAAGCAGGGAGCCCGACCCGGGGCTCAATCCCAGGATCCCAGGATCAAGACCTGAGCTGAAGGCAGAGCCACCCAGGTGCCCCCTCATGTATTTTTTTTAGAAGTTCTTTTTTTTTTTCCAGTCCTTAAAAGCTCAAAAGTAATTTAGAATCCTCTCTTTTGAAAATATCTATCATACAGTAGTTGGAAGCAGGTTGTCATGCTATAATTAATTCATTAATTAATTGATTAATTCGGTCATAATTTTTGGGCCCCCAACCTGATGGTTGAGCTGTGTGTATTTACAAGAACTGGATATATGCATGTCTCAGGAAGGCAGACAGCCTGGCCTTGTTCTCAGGACACAAAATGAGAAGGCTCCACGGGGAGCCTGCTTCCTCCTCTCTCTCTGCCTGCCTCTCTGCCTATTTGTGATCTCTGTCTGTCAAATAAATAAATTAAAAATTCTTTAAAAAAAAAAAAAGAAAGGATCAACAACCAGTGAACCCCCAAACCAGTTCACGGGGGTCTGAATTTGTTAAGGGAGGGAAGAGATGAAATTTTATGTTTTCTCAACTGGGCAATACAGAGATCTGAGAGAGTGGACTCTGGAAAGAATTCTCACCACTAAGCCTTTCCAAGTTTTTCTAAGATCCTATCTGCAGGCTCAGGAGTGAGTGGGATTTAAAGTAGAGAGTGTAGCCCTACTATCTGCCAGAATTTGGCAAGATTTTTCATTATTTTTTTTAAGGGCGTTGTGACTATTTTTTTTTTTTTTAAAGTTAGCTCTACACCCAACATGAGGCTTGAACTCACGACCCCAAGATCAACAGTCTCATGCTCTAATGAGCTGGTCTTGACTTTCTGTTAATTTTTAATTTTAGTTTTTCCATGTGTGTTTAAAGGAATAATGATAGCAGTTTACTGGAGCGTCCCTTGTTGTCCCATCAGCCCTGAGGGGGCCATATAGGGGTCTGCCTTTGAGGCCTGTTGTGGGAACATTCCAGTTGGTGTCAAAGGATTTACACAACACCTTTGAGGACAATCTTTTTTCTAGTGTCCAAGTTGATTACAAAAGAGAATGCTTTCTGGGCCAGTGTTTTGTTTATGGACCCATAGGAGGTTGAAACAGGGGAGGCCCAGGTGTTTCAGTTTGCTGGGCTTGGAGCTGTTGTAGTTTTAAGGCCACTAATGTGGTGGACTTTGTTTATGGTCCTGTGGTCTCTCCAGAGTGGAAGGGCCGTGCAGAAAGAGGATTAGTAGATTCTGAGCATTCATGTAAAGGAGGGTAGAGAGGAGTAGTAGGCGTCACATCAGTCTGACGGTCTTTTGTTTAAGGCACCTCTCGTGTCCTTTCTTTTTCATCAGCCTTTTGCAGTTAATCTTTTAGTCTTTCAGTGAAGCTGTTATGGAATTTTGAAGACTCTTGGAAGCTTGTGCATACCAATTAAACTAGGTATCCCATTTTGTTTGTTTGACTTGGGAACCCTTGCTTTCACATGTATTTCTTAAAGGAGCAATCTTTTCCAATTGGAAAATTCTCCATAATGGCCATTGTAATACTAGGTTTTCTTACTAAAATTTTGCCATTTTTGTAGCAATCTAGAGCTTCTGGGACCATAGTTCTTAGACATAAAATAAGTATTGGAGCTGGAAGATGCCCGCTCAATTCTTTGAAACTAGAAGGCCAGAATTCTTTAGCTAAGCATTGTCCTTGGAGTCAAATAAATACAGAAGAGGGATGTGCCACTGGGTTGGGAGTTTTGTGGTATTTTACTATCTATGCACCTTGTTGCACAGAAATTTGTTTGACGTTGGTGGGTGACCTCATGTCAGTCCAGCCCATTCCATGATGAATTTATCCTAGTCACGGAATATCTTCGAGTTAGGTAGTGAGGTCTCCAACGGCTGTTAAGTGCTTAACCCAGGACCACCAATTCTGTGGCTTTGGCTTCTCTATTTCTTTTTTTCATGAGAACGTTTCTTTATAGTGGCAGACACCCTAGCTTGTGTCTACTTAGATTTTGATGGTGCCATTGGCCAAAAAATTCCAAATTTCTTATCTTATTTTCAGAAGTCCCCAGTAGTTTGTGCTGTAGACTTAACCCAGAGACTTTTTGAGTCCACTAATGGCTGCCACTTCTTGTGATCTGACAATATAGGTACCCCAGAACCTTTCGAGGATCCCTTTCCAGAACCTTTCTGGAAACTATATATTTGTATATTTAGTATAAATTTATATATATCTTTTCATATACTTAGTTTAATAATATTTAGTACATATTTATATTTTGTTATATAATCTACATTATATATTTATACATTTGTTGATATGCCTAATAATTTATTTATATGTTTACATATTTCATATGCATTTATATTATAGATTTACATAAACTGAAAACATAAGTCATATTTTATGTATTTAAATACTTATTATATTTAAATCTATGTGCATTTTTGATATCAAATAAATATATGGATATATTTAAGTATATAGTTTTTTTGGATTGGAGAGCTGCGTGCACGGGGACAGAGCTCAAAGTCACGTGTGACTAACCTATGGCTCTTGGTATCAGCTAGAGAAACAGTGACCTCAAAGCATTCAGTAGGCACTTCACCTGTGTGGCATTTTGTCCCATAGGCTGTTAGCAGTCAACTTCAGATCCCATTCTTCATTGCCACACACCATTAAAAAAATGATCAAAGACAATGATTTAGGTGATACAAACACTTCATGAAGGAGATAGTCATTCAAAGAACTACCAAATGGACCAGGAGGCAGAAAGTTTTATGGGGTAAAGAATAAACAGCAAGGAAGGGACAAATGGGTTGGCTGGGGCCATGTCACCCTGTATGGGGTGAGAAGGCCCAGGGTTGACTTGGTGTCTGGGGTCTATGGCATTTCTTGTCAAAGGGAGAGTTTACAGGGACCCTAAGGTTGTCTAAGTTTTGGCTTGCTGCGGACACCCTGGTTGGGGGCAGTTCCATCTTGGGCCTAGAAAATTATTTCAACACTCTTTATCTTTGATTTTCAGCAGTTTTGACTGTGATATGTCTAGATAAGGGTTTTTTTGTGTTTTCCTTCTTGTTAAGATTTTTGCATTTATATCATTATGTTTTTCACCAAATTGTGAAAATTATCAGTTTCTTTTTTCTTCAGATGCTTTTCTGCCCTGTTCCCTCCCTCACCTCCTTAGAGCACTTCAGCTTCATGTATAATACTTTTTAATATTGTTCCCGAGTTTCACGGAGGCTCTGTTAATTTATCTCAATCTGTTTTTCCTCTGTCCTTCAAACTGGATAATTTCAATTGATTGAACTGAAAATTTATTGATCTTTTCTACTCCCATGCAGAATCTTCTGTTAAACTTCTCCAGTGAAATTTTCATTGCCAATTATTGTACTTTGCATTTCTAGAACTTCCATTTGGTTTATTTTCATAATTTCCAGTTGACTATGGAGAGTCCTTCTTTATATGTTTAATCTTTATGACCCCCCTTTTCCCCCTTTGAGTCTTTAAACACATGGCTGTTTTATTTATTTTTTTTATTTATTTTTTTAAGGTTTTATTTATTTATTTGACAGACAGAGATCACAAGTAGGCAAGAGAGGCAGGCAGAGAGAGAGAGGAGGAAGCAGGCTCCCCACTGAGCAGAGAGCCCGATGTGGGGCTCGATCCCAGGACCCTTGGGATCATGACCTGAGCTGAAAGCAGAGGCTTTAACCCACTGAGCCACCCAGGCGCCCCCACATGGCTGTTTTGATGTCTGAAAATTTATTTTCCTGTTAATGTTGTTATCTGGGTCATCTCAGATGCCCTTCCTTTTGATTTTTTTTCTTGACCATGGATCACACATTGGTTTGCTAGAATGAATCTATGGGAAGCCTGAAGTGTTTACCAAGCTCTTCTGACTTGGGAGACTCATACTTCAAACTCTGTCTTCCCTGTGATGAGTAGAAGTTGCCATCTGTGGGGTTTCTTTCTGCTTGCCAATCATTTTCCATTCAGCCCCTTGGAATCTCCCCTGTGCATATGCAGATTTTAGAGTCCCTGCTGTTCTCGCAGCCTCTCTGAGGGGTTGCTGAGTTGCTAATCCAGATCCTTCCTTTGACATCTCAAACTTGAGCTCTCACCTCTGCAACATGAGAACTGGTGGGTGTCTTTGGGAGTAGAGCCCATGTTTATATAAAAATTCATTAGGGACACCTGGGTGGCTCAGTTGGTTAAGCGGCTGCCTTCGGCTCAGGTCATGATCCCGGTGTCCTGGGATCGAGTCCCATATTGGGCTCCTTGCTCAGCAGGGAGCCTGCTTCTCCCTCTGCCTCTGCCTGCCTGTGCTCGCTCGCTCTCTCTCCCTCTCTCTCTGACAAATAAATAAATAAAATCTTTAAAAAAAAAATTCATTTCACTCCAATGGCTTCAAAGGTCAGATCCTCTCCAGTATCTCTGGCTTTTGGATGCTCTCCAGTGCCTTCAAATTGTTTTTTAAACAAAACTTTAACAGCATTTACAGTGTTGTTTATGAGAGGGTGAGTCAAATACTGAATGCTAACTCACACAGTAACTCCCTTAAAAAAAAAATCCCACTTATTGAGGTACAATTGACACACAAAAGCCTATACATAATTAATGTATACAACTAGATGAATTTGGAAATAAGTACATACCTGAGAAACTATCACTACAATTTATGCCATAAACACATCCATCACCTCTAGAAGTTTCCTCCAACCTTTTTTACTTTTTATTGTTCTTAATATGACTATTATTACTTATGTGTGTGTGTAATAAAAATACTTAACATAGAATCTATCCTTTTAGCAAATTTTTAAGCATATGATACAATACATATCTAGAATTTACTCATTTCCTATAACTGGAACTTAGTACTGTTTGCCTAATACCTCCTCATTTCCCCCACCCCAGACATTTATTTTCAGTTACATTCTTCTAATTGAATGTTACTAATTGAAAATACCTTGTATATTCATTTTAATTCCAACAATGTTGTTATAATTGCTTTGTCTAGTTTATTGTTGGATTCTTTGGGCTTCTGCACAGGTAATATTATAATATATGAAAAGTATATTGTATTTCTTCCTTTCTGTTTTTTGTGACTTACTGATTTTATAATTTTGAAATATTTGATTTTTAAAAAATTCTATTTTTTTAGTGTTCCAAGATTCATCGTTTATGCACCACACTTGGTGCTCCATGTAATACATGCCCTCCTTAATACCCACCACCAGGCTCACCCAACCCCTCACCTCCCTCCCCACTGAAACCCTCAGTTTGTTTCTCAGAGTCCACAGTCTCTCATGGTTCGTCTCCCCCTCCGATTTCCCCTAATTCACTCTTCCTTTCCTTCTCCTAAAGTCCTCCGTGTTATTCCTTATGCCCCACAAGTAAGTGAAACCATATAATAAGTTACTCTCTACTTGACTTATTTCACTCAGCATAATCTCCTGTGGTACGTTTTAGCAGACATTAGTCAAATTTATTCTAGATGTCAAAGAGCCAGTTACTCACTTTGTTTGCATTTTCTTTTATATATATTGTATTTTGTTAGATTGTCCTTTTATGTTTAACATTTCATTTTTAACCATTTTATATGAGCTCTTGTTTGTTAATTGCCTGTTAATCTGTTAATATGGATGCCTAAGGTGTAATTTTCACTATGTCTTCTTAATAGAAGCATTTGAAACTCTATGTTTTTGTGCATATCCATGATAGCTGCATCCTTTAAATTTTTATGTAGTTTTTCTATTTTTAATTATGATTTTTCCACAATTCATGTATTTTTAGAAGTGTTTAAATTATTTAATTGTAAAATTAATTTCTTGTGGATAGATTTAAGAAACAGCTTATCTGTGTAATACAGATCTTTTTAATTTCCTGAGACTTGCCTCAGGGGCCAACAATCAACTTTCATGGCATCATTTTTCAGCATAGCATCCTTTTTCTAGGCATCCTTGAAATTAATGTGTATTTTCCATTTGTTGCTTCCTGCTAGTTCAAATTTGTAAATTATGTTGTTTTTTTTCTCTAACCTAATTGATTTTTATTGTTTTGCCTGATTTACAAACTAAAGAGAGACGTGTATGAAAAGCTAACCGTGATGGGTGATTTTTAAATTCCTTTTTAAAATTTCTGTCAGTTTGCTTCATATATTTTGGAACTTCATTTGGTGCATCCAGGTTTGGAAATGATAACTGCTTCTGACCTACATTGTGTTTTGAAAATTATTTTTGCCTGAAAGTCTGTGTTAATAAAGCACACAAGATTATTTGATTAACATTTACCTTACATATATTCTTTTTTTTAATCATTATGTTTTAAATAGATGACAGTTGTTGGATTTTTGGTTTTATTTCAATCTCAATACATTTGTCTTTAAATGAAGCATTTTCTTCACTTATATTTATTATTGTTACTCTTATTTTGGATTATTTTCTGTTATCTTATTTCATATTTTCTGTTCATTCTATCTTTTTTACTTTTTCTTTGCTTTTTTTCTTTTTCCTTTTTGTATTGTAATTTCGTTTGTGCGGTTTTTTTCTTTCAATTTTTACGCCACTGTTTATGTACAAGCTATATATTCTGTGTGTTTTTTAGTTATAGTTATCCTAGACATTTTAACATCCATACTTAATATTTCAAAATAAAATCAATTAACAATTTTAAACTCTTCCACAATTTGAAAAAAAATTTTTTTTAAAGAATTTATTTATTTGACAGAAAGCTGGAGGTCACAAGCAGGGAGAGTGGCAGAAGGAGAGGGAGAAACAAGGTCCTTGCTGAGCAGGGAGCCCAATGTGGGACTTGATCCCAGGATCCTGGGATCATGACCTAAACTGAAGATAGTTGCTTAACCAACTGAGCCACCCAGGCACCCCCAACAGTTTGAAGATTTTAGAACATATTAATACTTAACAAACTCCTCCCCCTCACGTGTGACTTTTGTTTCTATGTCATTTGTGTTTAACCCCACATCGCAGCATTGTTTCTTTTTTATACAGTGTTTGCTTTGATTAACCTACATATTTATCTTCTTTTCAGTTCAGTACTCCTTCAGGTAGTTCAGATGTTTGTTTTGGAATACTTTCCCTATGCTTGAAAAAAAATAAATTTCTTTGTTCTATTGGTGGTAAACTCTTAAGGTTTTGCTTATATTTTACCCTAGTGCTTAGAAGTTATTTTCTCTGGGGATATAATTCTAGGTTGTAGCTATTTCTAAGCACATTTATTTTGTATCTTGGTTTCATCCCTGATATATAAGAAGCCAGCTTTTAGTCTCACTGTTATTCCTGCATTGAGAATATTGTCTATTTTTTTTCTATTCTTAAATTCTTCTTATCTTTATTGCTCTGAGGTTTTTCACTATATGAAATCATAGTATGGATTTTTATTTATTTGTTTATTCTGCTCTGAATTCACTGGGTTCACCTGAATCAGCAGAATGGTACCCTTCCATGTTTGTAGTAAAATCTCCAATAATTATTTTTTCAAAAATTGCTTTTGAAGGGATGGGGGGTGGGAAGTTGGGGGAGCCAGGTGGTGGGTATTATGGAGGGCACGCATTGCATGGAGCACTGGGTGTGGTGTAAAACTATGAATTCTGTTATGCTGAAAAGAAATGAAATTAAAAAAAAAAAGAGAAAAAAATTCCTTTCTTCCATTCTATCTTTTCTCCCATTCTAGAAATTTAATGCTCCAGAATCTTCTTTGTTCTTCATGTCTGTTAAATTGTTTTTTATATTTTCATTTCTTTGTCTCCACTTGCATTATACACACACACATACACACATCACATGCACACATGCACTAGTGAAATATATAGAGAGCTGGTAATGTAGATCGGTCATTTAATTCAGCCATCAGCTTTAACATTTAGTTTATTGTATTTTTCATTCCTGTAAAGTCCCTCTGGTTGTTTTATAATTAATTTCTTATTTATGTTGACTTTTATTCTCAATGTTTATTTTATGTTCTAATTTTTCACGTTTGAATATTTTACACTTCATATTTTTTTATTAAAGATTTTTATTTCTTTATTAGAGAAAGAGATCACAAGTAGGCAGAGAGGCAGGCAGAGAGAGAGGGGGAAACAGGCTCCCCAATGAGCAGAGAGCCCAACATGGGGCTTGATCCTAGGACCCTGAGATCATGACCTGAGCCAAAGGCAGAGGCTTAACCCACTGAGCCACCGAGGCACCCCTACACTTCATATTTTAAAATGTATTTTATTTTATTTATTTTTTAAAGATTTTATTTATTTATTTGACAGAGAGACACAGCCAGACAGAGAAGACAAGCAAAGGGGAGTGGGAAAGGGAGAAGCAGACTCCCCTGCTGAGTGGGGAGCCCAATGTGGGGTTCGATCCCAGGGTCCTGGGATCATGTCCTGAGCTGAAGGCAGAGGGTTAACTGACTGAGTACCTAGGTGCCCCTAAAATGTACTTTAAAACCTATTAGACTCATCTGTGTTGATACAAAGTACTCAGTGCCAGGGGTTTTGCTTATTTTACTTACTACTGCATTTCCACAGCATAGACGACTGCCAAAATTGAAGATGCCCAATAATCCTTTGTTGAATAAATTAATGATAAAATATATTCTGTCTGATATTTTCGATCTTGAAGTCTTTGTGTGTCTGATTCCCTGTCTGCTTTTTCTCTTGGTTTTGCTTATACTGCTTTATTTCCAGTTAAGATCTGTTATTTTTAATTTAAGCTCATTTTTCTTGAAACTTTATTTGTAAAAGATGTTTTCTTTTTGAGAGGACTTGTGTTAATTTTTGCCAGCTTCTTGGATTCTCTACCAGTTTAGAACAACTATAAACTAAATTACTGACTTTATGTTTTTTAGACTACCTATGTCATATGAATTCAGGTTCTAGAATCTATACAAGAGGTTTATATTGATTGTTTTCTTTTTCCCTTGCATTCCCATCATCATAGTTCAAGGCAGACAACTTCCTTACTGGTGGTTTTGGGAAAACGTATTTTTTCCATCTACTGTACATTGGCAGTTAATTTTCTAGATTAGTCCTCTTCAGTAGAAATGTAATGTGAGGCATAGTATATCATGTAAAATATTCTATTAGCAAAAGAGTCTGCTTGAGATTTTTTGTCTCTCTGCCCTTCCCCCCACTTGCCAACACACACATACACACACTCTCAAATAAATAAAAAAATAAAATCTTAAAAAAAAAACAAACAATAAGGGGGAGTCCCTGGGTGCCTCATTTGGTTAAGCATTCAGCTCTTTGTTTTAGCTCAGGTTGTGGTCTCAGGGTGGTGGGATCCAGCCCCTCAAAGGGCTTTGCCCTCAGTGTGGCATCTGCTGGGAATTCTCTCTCCCTCTCCCTCTGCCCTCCTCCTCCAAAATAAACAATTAAATCTTAAAAAAAACCTGAATTATTAGTTTTTAAAGTAAAATTAATTAAAATTAAGTACAAATAAAAATTCAATTTCTCAGTCTCACTAGACAGACTTCAGGTACTCCATAACCACATTGGCTAGTGGCTACGGTATGGCTAGCACAGCTCGAGGGTCTTAGTTTACCGGGCTTCTTGAATTGGACATCTACAATGCTTCTTTTTCTCCCATATCCCTGAACACCATGTGATTGACAGCAGCATTTCAAGGCCAACTATATTATAACAAATGCCCTTGTAGAATATTTGCATTTATTATTCCTCTATCCTCTTCATAGTCAGGCTTTTCTTTTTTTTTAAATTTTTTTGGAGAGAAGAGGGGTTGAAGTATGTGAAACTTTTTTTGTTTGTTTAGGTTATTAGTATATTTTAAATAATATTTTAATACTTTATGCTGCTTTAAAAATACATTTTTTAAAGGTTATTTATTTATTCATGAGAGACAGAGACAGAGAGGCAGAGGGAGAGGGAGAAGCAGGCTCCCCAAGGCGCAGGGTACCTGATGCAGGACTCAATCCCAGGACCCCAGGATCATGACCTGAGCTGAAGGCAGATGCTTAACCAACTGAGCCACCCACATACCTTTAAAAATACATTATTTCTCGCCCCTTTAAAAATACATTATTTTGCGCGCGTGCGCGCGCGCACACACACACACACACACACATTGTCTGTGGTACTACCTGGTCTTCAATTTTCCCTGAAAAGGAAGTTTGTTTGAGTCATTTAATCCTGGAGGAAAATACAGAAATGTTTATTCCTCAAAAATACTTAACTGTAGGGGTGCTTGGTTGGCTCAGTCAGGTAAGTGTCTGACTTGATTTTGGCTCAGATCATGATCTCAGGGTTGTGAGGTCGAGACCCTGTTGGGGCTCTGCTCTCAGCAGGGAGCCTCCTTGAGCTTCTTACTCTTCTTCTGCCCCTCCACCTGCTCTCTCTCTCTCCTTTGCTCTCAAGTGAACAAATAAGTCTTTAAAAAAATACTTGACTGAGTGCTCTCAAGTAATTGTAGAGCTTAAGGGGGAAAAAGTGATTTAATTAATAAAAATGAAAAAGGACATACCATTTAAATAGGCTATTCCATACCAAAGTTTACTGTAAGATGTGAGAGTTCTCTTATTGTTAAGGTTAATAATGGGTATCCTATATACTACACTTGAAATATTGAACAAGTGGGAAATTGCAAATGTTTTAAAATAAAAATAGCACGCACCATGAAAGGTTTATTTACACTCTTTGAGAAATAGTACAACAGACTTTCTTAAGGGCAACTTTGGTACATTTCCCGCTTCATGGAAGTAATAAATGTGATTGAGGATAAGTTTCTTAGACTCTCATACAGCTCTCAGACTGATTGGTGTTGCTCTTTATGTTTTCATACTTACATTCTTTCATTTCTCATACCCACAATTCTACTTTATTTGTGGTACATGGTACACACAGAGGCATGGAAGTCTCTGTTTTAAAGTGAGGATAGTTGTCTGTTTGTCCAAATGGAAAAAAAGTTGACAGCTTCATTACAAAACTCTGTGCAACATAAAATGTACAATGCCTGAGCTCTTGAACATCCAGTGTTCTGAATAAACACATGCAGTTTTTAATGGGTTGAAAAACTAGAAATAGAGTATCATAAAGCGTTTGACAACTAATTTATTTGCCTAACATAGAACTTAGTGGTGTAAGTAAACTGATGTCTATTATAGAAGTATCTAGTTTCTCGGTACAGTCTGTATCATTTATTTATGCCATTAAAAATTGTTCCATGGAGTAGGTTTATACTAGATTGTCCATTTGCTTAGCAGTAATTTATTGGGCAGCTACTATAGGCAAGGTGCCTGTTTCTAAGAGACATATAAATGAAAAGACACTGTTTTTTTCCCTTTATGGAACAAAGTGAAAATGTGCATTTTAAGTTATAGTTTCCTAAACAGAAGAAAGGCCATAAGCACTTTTTTATAACTTGTGTAAGAGGGGAAGAATTACTCTGCCCTAAGATTCTTCCAGCTGGACTTAGAAGCAAATTGACATGAGACAGATTAACAAAAGAAAACCAAATTTAATAGGCGTGCATATAAGGAATCCACACAGACATGGAATTCCAAACACAGTGAGATAATGTGACACTGATTGGTGCTTCGGAGAGGGATAGGGGCCTGAGGATCCAGGGGGATAAAAGTCTTTAGCAAGAAGGTGGAAAGAGATGTTTGGAAAAACAGGATTGTTGTATTATACAGATTAGTTCCTTCTTAGGTATAACAAGGCTAGTTCTCTTCTTGGTATAAGCTCTCCTTTCTGGTATAAACTGAGGCAGTTATGGGAGAGGTAGAGCACCTTTCCTGCACCTGCTGGGTTTTTATTTTAAGTTGAAATAATCTTGATGCCAAAGTGCATCAAGGGCAGTCTGTCTGGGGCCCGTGCACTTGAAGGTATACTGTGAAGTATTCTTTTTCTTTTTTCCTCAATTTTGGGTATCTTTAAGTTTAATGTCCAGTTTCTTCCCATCTCCTGAGGCCAAATGCATACAACACTACTATAAGCAACTTCTGATTTTCTCTGCCTTGCCCCTTAGCCAGAACCCCCCTTTTTTTTTCTTTCAATTTCTATAGCACGTGCCCATGTCTCTCTTGGGCCATATTTCTTATTTTGTTTTGTATTTTATTGTTCTGTGTACTCATTTAATTTACTTAGCAGCTTTTGAAAATCTTAAAGCAGAATCCATTTTTAGCCCTTGGCATTGCAGCTTTTCTGTCGATAAGAGATATTCCAACATTGACAAAATGAAAAAGCACTAGAAACATATTATGTGTATTTTTCATGACATGTAAGCAAATATTGGTCTTTCAGTTAAACATTACAAGTTAGCTTATCTAGCATTTGTATCAGCAGGAAGATTGCAAAAGTTGGCAGTTCTGGTCTCACCTAATACTAGCTTTTAATCCAGTAAATAATAACTAGGCTTGTGGAAGCAAGAAGTAAATATGTAAGTTATTCTCATCAGATAAGTATTTTTTATTGTTCTTGTATTTCTTCACTAAAATGGCTAGGACAATACTCATAAGAATGTTAAAAACCAAAGTTTTTACATATGGTAAAAATTACAGTATGTCTATTTACAGCAATGTTCTTTTATTCATTGAATGATTTCTAAGAAGTAGGAAAAAGAGAATTGCTTAGAAAGGGGGGTAGTCATTGGAGATAGCATAAATTAAATCTTGGTAGCAAGATAACACCAATATTTTACTTTGATGAAATAGTTTTTTTTTAAGATTGTTTAATTTTTATTTATTTGACAGACAGAGATCACAAGCAGACAGAGAGGCAGGCAGAAGAGAGAGGGGAAAGCAGGCTCCCCACTGAGCAGAGAGCCCGACACAGGGCTCGATCCCAAAACCCTGGGATCATGACCTGAGCTGAAGGCTGAGGCTTAATCCACTGAGCCACCCAGGTGCCCCAATGAAATAGCTTTTAAAAACATGTAACTTTTTTTCTGATTTATTGGTGCTTAAGTAAAAATGCTACTCCTGTTACAATTTCAAAAGATACTGAAAATCAATATGTTATGTAGTAATTCAATGTGTAAGATCTGTGAATAGATAAAAAATTAAATATATTTTTGATATTTTGAAGAACCTGAAGCATCATCAAAATATACAGAGTTGTGAATTACCTTAATATAAATAATACATATTTATACTTTCAAAACTGGCATTTATAACAAGCTTATACTTAAACTTAGACCCTGGCTACATTGTACTTATCATCAACTTGGTAGTCTTATTCTTACAGAATCATTATTTTATCTAAGACTTCTTTTTAGCCACAAAATATATTTTAAAATCAGAAAATATACTTTGTATTCTCATACTCAAATTTCCTAATATTTGTCAGCTTTAAGAAATATTGTGCAAACACTTTAGTCTTGCTCTAAGCAATTTGTCATTAAAAAAGCTCCTTTTCTCTGATTATTAGAAGTTATTTTCTATTAGTGTAATGACTAAGCTTTTCAAATATTTGTTGGAGGAGGAAAATTTTACATATTGCTTATAATAGACCTATTCTTCAAAATGCCAAAGGAAATTGTGGTATCTGATGAACATTTTATTAAAAAGTAGAGTGGAATAATAATACAACAGCTCTTTTCTCTATCCTGGATTCAAGTTTTCTGTTTTCCCACTTAAAAATCTCAGGGGGAAGTCCTTAACTTGGATTATCCTTGTATCCATGAACCCTTCACATTGTTTACCTGTGGGTATTGAGACCAATATGTTGTGTCCAGGAGTGTTTCAATTCTTGGGTATCACAGCTTTGTATCAGATTAAGGAGTTTAGGCAGAATCTAGGCATTCTAGAACACATCACACATAGGCATGTGAAAGGTTCAGGGGCTCTGTGCTACTGAAATATGGAGCCAGTTTCCAAGTTGTTGCAAAAGTAGATATGTTGGTAGGCATGGCTTTTGGTTTTGTCAGATCTCCACTAAATTTTATTTACATATTCTTCC
>PISX010016038.1:0-47407 GCA_004024625.1 Mellivora capensis
TAATAATTAAATCAATTAAATATTTATGAGTTAATTCATTAAATATAATACACTTCCTCTTGCCTATCATAAACCTCTCCAAGGAGCAGTCAGCAAATGATTTCTAAAGCTTCCCTTCCTGTGCTGTGTGTGCATAATTTGTACCCTACTACTTCCTTATAATAGAACTTACCAGAGTGTAAGTCAACCCAGGAGCCGTTACATTTGAACCTCATGCAATGGAATTTAGCTACTGAAATACTCCAAAGATCACATAAAACATGCATTTTGGACTATTTCAGAGTTGGATTCTGAGGTCAGAATTAACAGGGAAACTCTAGGGTGTTTCCGCTCAGAAGCAAAGATCCGAAGAGTCTCCCCCAGATGGCCTCCATCTGTCCCTCGGCACTTTACTAGTTGTTTCAGAAAAATTCTTCTTGGTTGCAGTATGAACAACCATAGAGACCACATCTCTGGCCCTGGTCAGTCTCTGAGCACCTCCTGTGTAAGGAAGGACTCTTCCCAGCATATTGCTCCGGCTCCTGGAACCCATACAACCTCAGGAGAATGGATGCCACCTGAGCACAAGGATGCTTCCCGAATGAAAGGGCCTTACAGTGTGCTGCCAGAGCCCAAGGAAGGCTGGAGCAGGGGGCTCAGAAAGAGAGGGGCTGTGCTTCTGGCAGCCAACACACAGAGATCCACTCTCCCTTCTCCTGGACCCGGACGAACCCACGGCCTCCTTTGGCATCACAGCTCAGGTCTTTCCAGCCAGAAAGCTTTCCTCACTGTAAAGGGAGATTCCAACCCCCCAGGTTAAAGTGTGCCTCACCCTGTGATCATGCAAAGAGGGAGTGATAGGAAAATGCCACCTCCCCAAACTCGACTGTCCTTCTTATTCTGGAGTCTTGTTAAACCCTCAGCTTCCTGTCCTCCAGGCTAAGTCCATTTCCTTTCCCAGTTTTCCTAAAGCATTCTCCCGACCTTTAAGATTGCACGGGTACTACAGAAACGACCGTGTCTGACCTACAGGGTGAATTCTCAGAGCACCTGGTACACAGGCAGGGACTCAGAGGGTAATCAATAAATGTATTGAGATGTAAATCAGCAGCCCTGTTACTAATAAAAACACACTGTTTTTACAGCTCAAGTTGGGGATGCCTTCATTAGCAAGGTGGTTAGATTCACTTGACAATATGTGAAAAGGAGAGAATATTTTCCTTTTATCTCAAATAACATTTCATTGAAAATACAGAGCCCTACTCATGCCATGCTCTTAAATTACAGCAACCTTGAAAAGTGATCCATTGGGGAAAAAAGAAAAGCTTCCTCGGTTTTCCCCCTAATTTCTCTTCCTGATTAATAAGACACTCCTATTGTGAATTCTGATGAGACTGACTTTAAAACCCAACAGCAAATGGGATGTGGTTCATGGGCCCGAGTCTCAACCAGCAGCTTCTTTAGGATCAAGTATTTGAGAACCATTCTAAGGCCTACCACCTCCCTCCTCATTCAGTCTGCCTGCTGGGTTAAAGGTATTATTTGGAGTGGAGTTTCCTACACAGACCAGTCTTCCTAGACACTAGAGACTATAACAAAGGCAAGCCCTGATGACAAAAGAAAGATGTCTCTCCTGGCTTAGTTTCCATGAGATGGAAAGTCTTCAGCACAATGGAATACTGAGAAAATGCACAGGTGTCTGCCCAAATGAATTCAATCATTCTAGTCCGTCTGGTCCTTTTTCTCTGTTCTCCCCAGCATGCTCATCACCTGGCACTGGCCAGTCACAAGGTAAGGCACACAGGGGCACGCACCCCGTCAGAGTGATTCTGTGTCTACCTCACCTGAAACACAACTCAGACCACAACATGGCTGGGGGTTGTGGGGAGAGCGGAAAAAAGTTAGTGTGAGGCAAAAGAAAACTAGGCCAAGAAGGGAAAATACATAGCCGGTGAACCTTCTTTCTGTTTGCCTTCCTTTTCGATTTTCTTGTGACAACTTGGAGAAACACTTGTAGGGCATTTGTTGCTGATAAATGTTTCATGTGCTCCTAGGAGGGGTCAGGGAAAGAACAGAAGATTCACACCAACTTTCAGACCAGACCCTCCTCCCCTCTCCACAAGGGCTTCCAAGACCAATACCACCTGGCTGTCTCAGATAAGGCGGGGCTTTGTGTGAGCTATTTTGTGTGGTTCTCTGCGCCAGCAGGGCGGGACCCTTCCTATCTTTCCGTAATTCCAATGCTTAAGCCCTGGATCCCCTAGTACAGCATTATCTCCCTCATGCACTTGTTGAAGCTCAAAAGAAAGAAAGAAAGAAATCTAATTTCCCATTTCAAATCAAAAGTAAATGCAAGCTTAATTTATAACCCTAATTCTCCTTTCCTACCATGGCAGAAAAGTGACATGAAGTACCACAGAGAGGTCGGAGAAGAGGAAGGTTTACAGTATCTTACAGCTGATTCAGACTCTAAGAAGCTGTGTGTGTGTGTGTGTGTGTGTGTGTGTGTGTGTGTGTGTGTGTATGTGTTTTGAGACAATGAATACAGTTTAGGCTCCTAACTTGTGGCTTCTTCTTCCAACTCCATCTCCTCTCTTTGCCCCCTTAGCAGGGCATACTTGTGCAGTGCACAGCAAGTACAGCTGTACAGCTGCCCAGCCTGTGCTTCTACAGGCTCTTCTACAGAAGAATTCTATTCTACAGAAGAATAACAGAAAGTTACAGGTTCCCATCCACAGAAACAGAATTTTGCTAACATAAAAGAAACCTGGAGGTTTGTGGCAGGCACTTCTAATTGCTCCTCCCCCAACCCCCAATATTCAGTCTTCCTCTCCTCCTTGGGAATGAACCTTAACTTTCTAGCTAAAAAACTACAGTTCCCTCCTACCTTTGCATTTAGGTATGGCTGTACCTGTCTTGGCCGGTAAGGTGTGAAAAGAACTGGTGTATGAAATTAAAAAAGGAGTACTAAAGTGAGTTTTCTGTCACATTAAGAGAGTTTTCTGTTATCTACAGCCAGACCCTATGCAAACTGATACAGTGGTCTCTCTTCTTTGTAAGTAAATTGCTATAGCAATCTCATGCCGGCATTTAGAATCGTGCCTCACATATACTGGGTGTTCAAAATGTATTTGTTGAGTGAATGAATTAATAATGAAGGATTTATATCAAGAGAAGACCAACTGGCAGCCCACAATCAGGCTGAAATGTAGCATTGAGACTAATCCCATAGCCCATTCTCCAAATAATCCTCCCAAACATAAGAACAACGTTTTTCAAAATTTTCTTAACCAGGATCCATCATAAGAATGATATTTTATAATAATATCTAATGCTTACCGTTACTAATTACAAGGCACTCTGATATTTTCATTTTTTTTAATTGCAACCTATCAAATCAAAATTGTGACTCATTACTATGACAAGACTCAGTGTTTGAAACTTTAAAATGCATATAGATACTTATCTGGTAATTTTTCTGTTAACCAATAAACAAACAAGTCAACACTAAAATCTGGTATTTTTTAATTAATAAATCTAAAATATTCACAATTTCAGGGGTACCTGGGTGGCTCAGTGGGTTAAAGCCTCTGCCTTCAGCTCAGGTCATGATCTCAGGGTCCTGGGATCGAGCCCCACATCGTGCTCTCTGCTCGGCAGATTGCCTGCTTCCCCCTCTCTCTCTCTGCCTGCCTCTGCCTACTTGTGGTCTCTGTCAAATAAGTAAATAAAATCTTTAAAACAATAAAAAAATAAAATATTCACAATTTCATAGAAACACTGGTAGAAAAAACCAAAACACTGTGATTATTTTGTTTGACATTTTTATACAGTAGTTGAATATTACTACTGATGTCTTGGGGTCTCTACAACATAAAGCAAATAGTGAATCTGCACTGGGAAAATCTACCTGGGACCTCAGAGATGCTGAGAACTGGCTGGCTAGCCTGCCCTCCTGTTGTATCCACTCCTGCTTTCCGTGCCACATGGGCAAAAGGCAACAACCTCTCTCCACACTCACCCCGGCTGTCCTCGCTCTGGGCTTAGTCTACTCTGAGTGGTTAAGTACTGGTGTTAGCTGTTCTTTCTCTCAGCTAATAAAGGAATAAAAAATGAACTTCTCTTCTAAACCAGGATTCTCAAAGTCTACAGATACTAATTTAAGGATGCAAAAGGCAGCAGGGGGTAGCAGAAAACAGACCGCAGTGGGAATGTCCAACACTTGCATTTTAATCCTTGGAGTCCAGTAACCTTGGGCAAGTCAAGCAATCTTTTGGCGTCTTCACTGCTCCCTCTGTAAAGCAAGCAGGTGCCCCTGACCTGCGATGTAATCCAGCAGAGCAAATTTGCATATGTCGATGAAGAAGGCCAATGATGAGATGTGGTGAGAGCTTCTGTGCAAAGCGCCTTCCTCCACAGATATTAGTGGGAACATAAGGTGAGGCGCTACGAGATAATAGAAAAGCACTTTGGAACACTTAGAGGACTCCCTAATGTAAGTACAAAGCCACCACGTAAGCCTTCTGGGGATAATCTGAAGTGAAGGCACTGGAAAAAAACCACCTATTTCATAGCCTCTCTTCCTCTCCCAAACAGGAAGCTCACAGTCTCTGAATATTTCTTTTCAAATCATGAGCATTAGTGTGCTCAGCTATGAAATGATGGCATTGAACCAGATGATCTTACCCTCTCCGTTCCAAAACCATGAGATTCATTGATTTCATATCAGTGACATGAGACAAGAGCTAATTTCTGTTCTTTGCCTTGGTAATCTTATCTCCCAGCCAAGCCCGCATAACCCTATTCTAACGCAGTGATGAGGGTGCAAGCCACGTCCTTCTGATACATTTATTTAACCGACCGCGTATCTACAGAGTGCTTTTCATGTGTACAGTAAACCAGCATCTGGGGACACATAAAAGAAGCACAAGAAGCATCCTGTCCCTTGTGGCACTTCCAGCAGCTGGCTGCTGAGACTCACGCAGTAAACCCAGTGGGAGGCTGCTCGAGGCCAGTGAGCCACACTTCGGAGCCGGAGCTGAGAGAGGCAGGTGTGTGCGTTGGGGCAGGGCTGGAGCCCAGTATGGGGACTGTCCCAGGACACAACAGACGAGTATATTCTGCACAGACGGGACGTAGGAAGAATGATCCAGCAGGAACCGGTAACAAGAACAGAGGCCACCGAAGGCACCGCTCTGACCTCACGTCTGCACGAGAACACCACGGGGGAAGGAAGGTTAACAGGCAGGACAGGGACAGACGACGACGGGTTTCCAGAGACGAGGGAGGGAGTCTGGTTTCTCTTCTGCAGGCTACAGGCACCCATTATGGGCTCTTCAACACGGCAATGCCATCTAAACCACTCCTCTTCGTTTTTTTTGTGATATGAATTACCACTTGTAAATCTCTAGAATTTAGAAAGGTTTTATTTCTGTCAACCTGGTAAAGAAAACTGGTCTGAGTGTTTCCTCCCACATGCAGGATCACCCAGCAGAGTCCTTCTGGCCTCTCTGCCCCCCTCACTAACGCCTCCCCCAGGAGAGGAGGAGTAGCTTGTCATTCCGAGGTGCCTGTCCCTTCCTCTCTCTCTCCTTCGGGGAGCCAGACCACCAGCAGGAACTACACATTCTTCTCTGTTCCTCCCACCACAGCTTCTGTGGGGCATCTGGCAAGTCTGTCTGATCCTGGGGGTCGATACTGGCAATCTTCTGTTGTTTTTTGTTTTTCCTTTCTTTTTAAGGATTTATTTATTTTAGAGAAAAAGCACAAGCAGGAGAGGAAGGGGGAGGGGAAGAGAACATCATGTGGGCTCCAAGCCCACAGCAGACAGAGCCCAAGGCAGGGTTCGATCTGAGATCACTACCTGAGCCGAAACCAAGAGTGGGATGCTCAACCAACTGAGCCACCATGGCGCCCCAATATTAGGCAATCTTACCCACAGGTATAAACCCTATGCTCCAGCACCAGTTTTATCGATAACAAAGGCCCTACACTGACATTCTGTCTCCCTCGCTTGTAGTTCTCAACTTATCAGAACTCAGATGGGGAAGAAAGCCCCTGACACCTTAATTAGACCAGACGGACTTTTCTGAGACTGTATAACCTTGGCTATGCACGGGCAGTTTCCACTGATTCCTGTAAATGCTTTAGGCTCCAAGGCCAGTGCTTAGGTGAAATGGCACTGTCACTCCAGACATGGCCAACCTATGGCAAATGACAACATTTGTCCCAAAACAATGTTTGTTCCCAAAACAAACATATGGAATCACATGGCAGTCCTAATAGGGAACTTGGGACAGTAACTCAACATTGATGGCTGCTGTTTTGGGCCCTCAGCAACATGAGATACAACACCCCCCCCCACCCCATCCTGGCATCTCCTCTCCTCAGCCCCCAGAGGGTCCAGCCAATACAGAGTACGTCCCAAGGCCACACTGCCCCACAGCACCAGGTGTGACTTACACTCAAGTAATCCCCACAAACGCATACCATCCCTTCTTCCCTCTTAACCCTTTTCCATGTTGTTGTTGTTTTTTTAAGATCTTATTTATTTTTTTGAGAGTGGGTGGTGGAGGGAGAAGCAGCCTCCCCACTGAGCAGGGTGTCCCATACAGGGCTCGATCCCAGAACCCTGGGCTCATGACCTGAGCTGAAGGCAGACACTTAACCGACTGAGCCACCCAGGCACTGCATCCACAATGTTTAAATAAAGATCTATATTCAATCTTCTCTGAGGTAAACAAGCAAGCTATACACAAGATGAATGCTCAGTGAAATTAACTCTTCTAGGGAGCAGCTATATTTTAAGGGGTTTAATGTGTGATGAGACTAAATGATAACATGTTGATTAGGTGAGGTTGAAAATTCCAAGAACGCATTTTCCAGCTGGAGCCTCTGTCAACATCCTTTCCCAATTGATTCAATCTCAGCCCCCTCCAAGGACAACTGGGTACACAGGTCATGAGTTACTTATATCTTAGGTGCCATGTCCAAAAGGAGGAAAAATACTGTTTATTTTTAAATTATCATTCATTATTGCTATTATTAATAGTAGCTCCAGAAATAGTTACCATTTATGGAGTCCCAGCTCTGTGCCATTCATTATCGTGCCTCACATACATTATCTGGGTTAATTCAATCTGGCCTTGCAAAGTAGGGGTCAGGGTCCTCATTTCACAGATAAGAAACATGAGGTTCATAAACTTGCCCCCAAAGTACACAGTAAGTGGCAGAGATCAGATTTCCCAGAGACCAGGTCTGCCTGCTACCAAACATCATGTTCTTTGTACTATTTTGAGGAAAAGCCAAGATAAGAAGTCTAATGCTTCCTTGGCATTTTTATCCCCTGTCCTCTAAAAACTGAGTGAAAATACTTTGAAAATTGTATTGAAATTGAATTGTATTAAAATTGAAATTGAAAATAGTTGTATCAACTATGTGGGCTGATTAAGGTCAAAGACACTACCTCCCATTACAAGAGTTGAGTTATGGTATTTTGGAGGATTTATACCCATCCTGGCCCTTTTACCACTCTACCCCTCCTCCAACTCATTCAGTGATGTTTCTCAGAAGCCAGCTGATCCCAGTCACAGGTCGGGACTTCACTCCAGAAAACAGCTTCTCTGAAGAGCTCACTGAGCACCTTCCTCCTGGGAACCATCGAAAGAGCTGAAATTGATTGTTGAGCCAACAAGAAAGGAGAAAAATGCTCTTAAGAGAAAAAAAAAAAAAAGATGTAATGTGAAACACCAACTTTCCTACTGTCACTGGCCACCTGCCAACAATATAGAATCAACACCTAAGATTTGGACAATTATAATAATACATTAAACTGCCATTCACAAAAGCATTAACGTCTGGCCCTCGCTGCTCCTAGCTATCCCAGAAAGTACATTCCTCCGACCTTGGTCATATACCAAAATGGACTCCACCAGCACCAGCTGGGGTTGCAAAATGGAGTCTTTTAGATGCAGTGACTACCTCAATACAATCCCAGTACAGTAAAACTTCTGGCCCCAAGGAGAACAATGGTTTTCAAATACAGATCTCCAACATTCACCTTGATTTGGAATCCAATGATTCAAACACATTTTCAAGGACATCATATCGCAGTTGTTCTTAACCCTGAATCTATGTTAGAATCACCCATGGAGCTTTTAAAAAATACCCATGTTTACATGCCATCTGGGTCCAGGTAAACCAGAATCTCCAGGGATGGGACCAGGCCTCCCTGTTGATTCTGATGTGCACTGGGGTGAGGACGCCTTGTCCCAAGGACGCCTACACTATGCAGGTGCTAAGATGCCATCTAAGATATCTCAGCTGACGGAGTAACAAAAGTCAGAACAGAACAAAACAAAAACAACCAACCAACCAAAAACAAACAAACAAACAAAACCTTGTTTTTTTGCTGAGCAGTACTCTGTACGTATAAGGCTGACAATCACATTCCTTCCGAAGCAAAGTCAGGCCCAGGAGGTAAAGGAGTGCTTCAGGTCACATGGCAAGTCAGTGTGGAGACCCCCCACCCTGTGCTACACAGTCATCAAGTTATCCTGCTTGAGCAATGCCATCTTCTGCCACCTGCCACACAGGGTAAGTATTGTGCAGAGCTTGAGAAAGGAACAAAACTTCTATTAGAGGAAACAAAGGAGTAATGTGAAAGCTCCCGAAAACTTCACTTATCCAACTGGACAGCAGAATACTGCCCATTACTAAATTAGTTAATTGTCCAAATGAGTACTCGAGAATTTCCCAAGAATAAAAGCAGGGCTTGATTAATTTCCAACTATTATGGGAAGACCCATTATAGCAGAGTCAATTTTTTGAATTAATGAGAAGGAGAATCCAAGTACTGGTTGAAAAAAACAGGTTGCTAGTATATCCACTTCCTAACCCTCCTTCCGCCATTAAAAAAGGGAAGCAGCAGCATGATCAACACCCTGCCCTGCTTTCAGCACCGGGAGGTACACAGTGACAGCATTCTGGGCTGCTAACCTCACTCTCAGGATATGAATTAAGGGTTCCAGGAAAGAATCTGCAGATTAACTAAAAATACTGTTCCTTTCTTCCTTTTAAAGGAGGGCCACCAAAAAATTAAACCCAGGAGCCTCTTCATGGATCCACTAGATGGTGCAAGCTCTCCTTTTAGAGCAGACTTACCAAGAGGAGAAACTCAAGCAGGACATCAAAAATTAATATGGGTGCACCTAAACAGCCCCTGATTACATAGGAGCCCTGAGAGAAAGGGGATTTGCTCTCAAAGAAATCTAGTTTGCAATTAACAAAAGCATAAGAGAATTTTTTCTAAATTCTGCACCAGGAGCTCATGAGTTAATTTATGCCAAGGAAGGGATCGTGGAACTAAGATTTACTTCCAACAGGGAAAATGGAAAGAGATGACAATACTAAAGTCTCTAGACCTATAGTTCTGGGTTTGGTCCAAGTTTGGCCAGTAATCAGCTGTGTGAGCCTGAGCAAGTCACTTAACCTCTCTGGTCTTCAATGTTTTATCGGAAAAAGGAGGAGTTGGGACTAGACAATCTCTGGGATTATGTCTAGTACTAATATTCTATGGGCATATATAACATACTGTGTTCCTATCTCCAATTCAATCCTTCCATTTAGATTTGGGAAGAACTTCACACACAAAGGATACGCTTCATGAAATCCATCCAGTCTCTGAAATTTGCTTAAACGATTACTAATTCCTTTACTGATAAGCATTTCTAGAATACCTACTGGTTGCCGAGCATTGGGCTGACACCTCCATCAGGGATAAGGACATGGAAACAAAGGAGTTCCTCATCTTTGCGCCACATAGAGCTCCTCTATAAAACTGAAATCTAACAAGTTTCAAAGTTATAAACTTCATAAATTCTGACAGACAGAATGCTATCTTCAAAGAAAAAAAAACTAGACAGCTAAATCTATTTGTTCTTTTAAAGTACGATGTAAATATCACACATGCTTATCCAGAGAGGTGAATGTCTTGATAAATAACCATGAAAATAAATTGCCAATTACTTTTAATTTGATAGATATCTCTCGATCTCTCATTTTGGACAATGTCATTCTGGAGGTGGAAAGCACATTTTTTATTTATCTATTTATTTATTTGTCAGAGAGAGAGGGAGAGGGAGAGAGAGAGAGCAAGCACAGGCAGACAGAACGGCAGGCAGAGGCAGAGGGAGAAGCAGGCTCCCTGCCGAGCAAGGAGCCTGATGTGGGACTCGATCCCAGGACGCTGGGATCATGACCTGAGCCGAAGGCAGCCGCTTAACCAACTGAGCCACCCAGGTGTCCCTGGAAAACACATTTTAAATATGACTCTTAGAGTCATAACTGATTCTTGAGTAATATGTTTTAATTCCTTTTCCTTCTGCTTCTTTCTAGAAAATTCTACATCTTCCTTTATATTGTTTCAGCGACATCTGTCTCAAATCTGGTCATTCCCATTGTGGACTTGTGCAACAAATAAGAGGTATCTATCTCACTTTCAGCAAAAGCCATGTCTGCCCAACCCTAAACACACCTTCCCTCAAGCACCTCAGTCTTTTCTCACTCCATGCCACCCAAATGCTAGCTGTCAGCCAAACATCAGTCCATCAACCTGATGAGACCCCCAACAGCTCCTACTACTTGATCTCTCCTTACCTTTTTCCTCTCTCTCCCTCCCATTTGCTTCACACACACATCACTACCTATGTTCACACATTCTATCTACGTTCACACATTCACTTACTCATAAAATAGGAAAATACCTATATGGACTAGGCCGTGTGCTAGATATGCTGCTATAGTATTTGTACGATAAATGGACATAAAAATAAATAGATGGTCTCTACTCTCATGACATTTGTCACCTAGTAGGAGAGTAAACCCACAATGATCTTACAAGGCAACCTTTAAGTGCCACATGAGTGATAGCAACGAAATTTTAAAGATGTGAAGAGTGATTGCCTACACCTGGCTGTATCAGGAAGACTTTCCGAAGAAAGTGGCATGTGGTCGGGACACTGGAAGATGAGAAATAATTAGATAAGGTAGATGAAAGGGAAAGGCATCTCAAGGAGAGGAAAGGCATAAGCACAGGTGATTAAGTGGAAATCCAGTTCCTACTTGATGTATAGTACGTGGTCCAAGATGGCTAGACTTGTCAGTCTCTGGAGAGGGAGATGTGAGGAAGTTCAGGGTTAGCCTGGGAAAAGATTCAAAGATTCAGAAGATTCACTTGGCAGAGCCCAGTCTAGCCTTGGAGTTATTTCTCCTACTACTCTGATGCCTACAGTTCTCTGCCTATTTCCTCCTGGAAATATGCCAAATTTTATAAATTACAGAGTAATGAAAGAGCTACCTGGTGATCTAAAACTATGATTCTCCAACAAGTACCTAGTAAGAACTAAAAAAATAGCAACAGAATTAACACACACTAAGCACTAACTCTCCAAGCAACACTGTAAAACATCAACTCATTGAACCCTCACAGGTCCTGTAAAGAGAAGCCCAATTATGTTACCACATGTTACAAAAGAAGAAACAGTCTCAGAGAAGTCAAAGTGCTGCCCAAGGGCACAGAGCTGGCAGGTGGCAGGGCTGGGGCATCGACCCCGGCAGCCTGACTCTGAAGTTCACACCATGTTAAATCCTTCGTGTATTTAGCCTTACTAAAGGCAAAAGGCCAGCCTGGGAGTCACTGAGTGGAGCTCAGCAGCAAGTTCAGAAGGGTCCTCACAGAGCAGAAAACCTCTTAACTTTTCAGCAAGAGCCACAGTAGGCTCAAAATTCTGTGTACTCATAATATTCACAATCGCCAAACTGTGGAAGGAACCAAGATGTCCTTCAACAGATGAATGGATAAAGAAGATATGGTCCATATATACAATGGAATATTACTCAGCCATCAGAAAGGATGACTACCCAACTTTTGTACCAACATGGACGGGACTGGAGGAGATAATGTTGAGTGAAATAAGTCAACCAGAGAGAATCAATTATCATATGGTTTCACTCAGATGTGGAACATAAGGAATAGCACGGAGGACCATAGGAGAAGGGAGGGAAAACTGAAGAGGGGGAAATCATAGAGGGAGACAAACCATGAGAGACTATTGACTCTGGGAAACAAACTGAGGGTTACAGAGGGAGAGGGGTGGGGGAACAGGGTAACCGGATGACGGGTATTAAGGTAGGTGTGTGTTGTGATGAACACTGGGTGTTATCTGCAACTAATGAATCATTGAGCACTACATCAAAAACTAATGATGTTGCTTAGTGAAATAAGTCAATCGGAGAAAGACAACTATCATATGATCTCCCTGATATGAGGAAGTGGAGATGCAACATGGGGGGTTAGGGGGGTAGGAAAAGAAGAAAAGAAACAAGATGGGATTGGGAGGGAGACAAACCATAAGTGACTCTTAATCTCACAAAACAAACTGAGGGTTGCTGGGGGGAGGGGGGTAGGAAAGGGGGGTGGGGTAATGGACATTGGGGAGGGTATGTGCTATGGTTAGTGCTGTGAAGTGTGTAAACCTGGCGATTCACAGACATGTACCCCTGGGGATAAAAATATATGTTTATAAACAATAAAAAAATTTAATAAAAAAATTTAAAAAGCTACACTGATTAATAATTGACATGTAAAAAAAAACTAATGATGTACTAAATGCTGGCTAACTGAACATGATAAAAAAAGGATAAGGAAGATTAATTAATTAATTAATTCCCTCATAAAGAACTCAGCCACTGGATGCCACTACGTCTAGGTTTATGTCAATGAATAAATGTGCCTTCCTCTTTGCTCCCTATTTTACGTCTGTTTACTCTGGCCAGTGTTCCCGTTTAGTTATGGGTTTTGGCACATTCTTTTAAAGACAAAGCATTATAAAGACAGGGACACCCCCAGGACACCAAAAAGCTGGCTTTGGGCCATGGATCCCAAGACCAGGTCACTCTTTGCACTGTGAACATGCAAAACGAGATGGAAGATTTGGGCCTAAATTCACCTCACGGTACGCCTAGGCCTCGGCATACCACATGGCTTACCTGGAGCCTCATGTCTACAAACTGTTCAAAGACAGTGGTTCCACAGGCTGGAAACTCAGCACTAGACCTCAGATATTAATTATAAGATTTTCTTTAGAAAAAAAGAAAAGTGAACATTCCAATAGCTCCTATTATAATCTATTCCTACGTTCTCAGAGGCTTTCCACAACAAACACTCGACATTTCATTATGTTCCACAGCTGATCCACAAGGGATGCCTCTGGGATAAACAATCTACTCTCTTTGGCTTTTCTATATATTGATGAGGGGAAAAGCATATTTGTAAATGGATCTAAAATGCCTGAGTGCATCAACTTTCCACTTAATAACCAGGAATATGGGAAGTGAAAAAAAGTAATAATGATTACAGTGAAACGAAGAAAATCTGCCAACCCCATCTCTGCTAGTTACAGGGAGCACTCGCTTCTCCTTCTGCCCACAGCACCAGGGCATGGTGGGGGGGGCCCAGTCAGCAGTACAACGATGATGCATTATATGCATTATATGATGTATTATTATATTACATGCATATTATTATATATATGTGTGTAATATATATCTTACATATGTAAGATATATATTACATATATATATGACATGTATTACACGATGTGTCATTATACTGTAATATACAAGACACCAGTGTATGGCCCGTTTTCCCACTGCCAAGCTGACCACATTACCATCTGAAAGAAGTTGTTGTGGTGCTGATATCACTGTACACCTATCTTCACAGTATTACACAGGAGAGCAGAGTTGATTTCACAGTATACAAAATGGCACTTGTCCAACACCCTGAACAATGGGAGGTACTTCTCACAATGGAACACTGCACACACTAGGGAACAGCCAGCCATTCTTAGAACCCACACACCAGAACTCAACAATGTCCTTTCACTATTCACCTTAGATGCTATGACTACTAAGTCTGTAAATGATGAAGTATTTTGACTTGTGCTATCTGCTTTGGCGGCTAAAACAGCTCCAGAGGGAGGCAGAAGAGACTGTATCCCCTTTTGAGTGCCTAGATCATTTGGGAAAGCTTCACTGCTGCCCAAAGCTCTGCTCTCTACCTCCTCATCTGATCTCACAGTCTTGGCAGGCTGCCAGTATGGGGTTTACCTTAAACAGGGTAAGCCCCTCGAGATGGCACGTAAAACAGGGACCCGTGTCTTTGGAATCCTCGTCCAGTGAAAGAGCGTAAGAAGCCAACGTGCCAGCAGAAGGGCTGAGATCAATACCATCACCCAGCGTGATCCATGCAGCTCCTGGTTGCTGGCTAACAGGAGAAGTGTCAGCCCTACCTATTGAATCAGATCCTGCAACTCAGGACTTTGAGAGTAAGAAGTTCCCAGGTAATTGTCTTTGCACATTTACACTCAGGAATCTCTAGCACTGAGACTCAGAATAAGCAGGCAAAGAATTCTAGGTACAACTGAGTTGACATCACATTCTAGAGAAAGAAGAAAAGAGTAAATCCAAAAGTTTGGCTGTCTGTGAGATGAGATGAAAATGGGTGAAGGAACAATAAGCCTAGGACAGATTCCCTGTCCAGTAACACAGTGTCACGTGAAGGCTGTCTCATTTCGGAGACCCAGCTGGTGGAGTTAATGGGTGACGTGCGTGTAGTACTAAGTGCCGGAGACAAAGGCACTTTAAATGCAGTGCCTCACTGATTCTTCCCAGCGGCCCACTAAGGCAGGTACTGTTTTATCCATACGTAATACATAGAGACGAAGGTACTTGCCACAATCACATTGCTGGTTAAGTAGCAAAGAGCCAGAACTAAAGTCTCTCTGGCCTCAAGACCCATTTTTTGAAATGTTAAGCTAGATTGCTTCCCCAAAGAGTGTTAATCGGATATAATGTATTAACTGAATATATTAGATGGCACACACTTACCTTCAGTTTTTAATTAATAAATCAAGGATTTCCAAGGCAAGGCCTGTTATAAGTGCCACTAAAATCTTCCAGGTCTATTTAATGGCTGCCTCTCAATGAACAGAGCAATTATTAATTGAAGCTGTCTGAAGCTGGCCTGCTGGATAGGATTTCTTCAGTCCAAATTCCAGGACACTACTGCTGCTGTGTGTCATACAGCTGCAGGCCCACAACAGGACGGGCCTTTTTTTTTTTTTTTTTTAAATATTTTATTTATTTGACAGAGAGAGACCACAAGTAGGCAGAGAGGCAGGCAGAAAGAGAGAGAGAGAGGAGGAAGCAGGCTCCCCGCTCAGCAGAGAGCCCAACGTGGGACTCAATCCCAGGACCCCAAGATCATGACCCGAGCCGAAGGCAGAGGCCCAACCCACTGAGCCACCCAGGCACTCCAGGACGGGCCTTTTAACTACCTCACTCACCTGTCACCACTGACGGACCACAGCGATCCCTATACATCTAGCCTCTCGGCTCGTGCGGTACTCTCCTATTACAATCCAGGGTGACTGAGGAGACAGAACGAATGTGCGGGCCACTGCCACTGCCATCCTAGCTCCTCTGTCACACGTGGGTCCCTGGCATCAGGCAGGGAGCACGAGGCTGTATTAGAAGCTGGAGATGACAGCAGGTGTGTCAAGCTCTCCTACTGAGCTCAAGCATCCACAGCATGCGGCCTCCCCGGCTGCCAACTTGCCCCAAACGGAACACCTGCCTCCCTGCCCGGCACCACTGGAGCCTGCCTCAGGCTGTGAGGCAAGAGCAGCAGCTTCTAGAAGGAGTGACCTCATTTCTCTAGGGTATCCCTGAGACCCCTTCACTTCACACCAGACTGGTGCTCTATGGGCCAGTTGGGCACACAGTTGCTTTCAGCATGGTGGAGGATGGAATCATTTTCAATGCCTGGCTGACTCTAGGCGTGGTAAGAAACAAAGTTCCATAGGAACAAGTATAGCTCAATATCATTGAAGATGATGGAAGAGGAATATGCAGCTAGTGGGGGGAAAAAAAAAAAGAGGGCTGAGAGGGGTAGGCATATATCCAGAGCCTTTAGTGATTAGACACTTGGGTCAATAATGTAGAGAATGACTTTTAAAAAGCAGATTACTGGGATACCTGGGTGGCTCAGTCGGTTAAGTGTTTGCCTCTGGCTCAGGTCATGATCCCAGGGTCCCGAGATCGAGTCCTGCATCGGGCTCCCTGCTCCACGGGGAGCCAGCTTCTCCTTCTCCCTCAGCCTGCCACTCCCCCTGCTTGTGCATATGTTCTCTCTCTCTCTCTCTCTGACAAATTAAAACAATTCTTAAAAATAAATAAATAAGCAGATTACTGAAATGCATAAGGAGAAGTATGAAATGGAGAGACCAAGATATTATTCCACGTGACAGGTTTTCGTATGGCCTACCCTAGAGCTGGAGCTGAGTTCAGAGCTCCATGACTCAAGGGCAACTGTCAATGATTTAGCAAAGAACCCCCACATTCGAAAAATAAGATCCCAAAATTCCAGGGCCAAGAGGGCATCCCTATTCCATGCTTTCGTTTCCTTCTTTTTTCCAATTTCCCACTGAAAGGAATGCCCTGCTCAGTGATGTTTTGCAGCATTACTGGGACCAGACACAAAAGTTCACGGTGTTTTTCATCAGAAAGTGACACGGACTACGGCAGTGTGCCATGCCAGGCCTCCAGAGATGCAACAGGAACTCAGCCAAAAGAGCTAGCAGGGGCTGGTCTCTGTGCTCTGGCCACTCCAGAACCCCAAACCCACCTTCTCCTGGACTAGAGGTGCGTGAAGAAGGGTGGATAGGAGACATGGAGCGAAGGGACACTGATGTGACAGGCTGCTCTGCCCACTCTGCCCTGGAGACCAAGAACAGTAGGACCTAAAAAGTCGTCACACGCCTCCTGTCACCTCAGCACCCAATTACAGCTCATTAATATGTATCAGTAGTGATCACTTGAAGCCAGTGTTTAATTGCTCTTAAAACCTTCAGTCACAAGTTTCACTGGGCATAAAAGTCAAAAACATGCCCAGCTAGTGAGAGCCCCACTGGGCTCTCGACGGGTCCCAGCCCACCCAACCCACAGACACACTAAGAGCACATGGGTGATGCACAAGTGTGGCTGCTCCCAGCCTCTCAAAATCTCCATCTTCTGCAGTCCCCAAAGAACTCCCATCCATCAACCTAAGTCAATAAGCCATGAGTGATTGAGCTCACAGGATACAGATCATGAATATGTATGTGTGTGTTTAGAAGACAAGACTGTAAAACAAATGGGCTCCACGGTGGCTTAGAGGACGCCAGCGCACATGCCTTAAAGAAAACGGCTGGAATTATTCTACCTGTGCATATTGTTCAAGCATGGTTTCAGCACACAAGAGACTGTGGGAAAATCCAGGTTTTCTTACAGATTTTTGGCTTCTGTTTTTCCAAGCACACTTGCATAGAATACCTTGCTGAGTGAAAACAGCTGCCTGCTCTTCATAAAAACCAAAGAAAGGTACAGGCTTTCTTTGAGGTCACAGGGATCCGTGCGAATGCCTGTGAGCTGCATGCGGGAAGGAAAGGTGTGTAATTCACTATTTTCCCTGCCTCCCTCCCTTCCTTCAGCACACTCCCTCTTCAACATCTCCGCCTCCAACAACTACACACAGCCCCAAACTTCTGCCCTAATTTCCTAACAGTCTCCAAAAACAGAGCCAAGGAATCCACCAAACAGAGAACATAGTAGTTCACAAGACATTTATTTGACCAAAATAATATGCCTGAGCCCCCAATGTTATTTCTACACCCTTCCCCTCCAGAGGCCTTGCTAGTCCCCTCTTTCTTACCATGCTGGGGCCAGGGCAGGCCCTGAGGCGTCTCCTGTCCACCCAGGAGCCCTGAATAACACACCGGCACAGAGATTCTTCTGAGCTAGTAACAAAGCCAACCAGCTTGCCTCACTTCCAGTTCTAGCTCTACAACACAGCCCGATCATCACATTCAGAAGGTCTTCAAAAAGATCACCTGCAAAGGAGGGGCTAAGCTAACCTGGGCTGAAAGCCAAGAGTCTGGCTTTGATACTCTAAATGTGAAGAGCAGGGCAGGTCCCTCAGGCCAAGAGATCCTCCGGTGGTGGAGGATTTTCGGGCCACCTTCATAGAGCGCACAGTTGATCACAGAGTTGACCAGCGGAAGGCCGAGACCCATGCACGCCCATATTCAGGGAAGGAAGGGGGAAAGTGAAATCCATGCTGCTCACAGACTCTACTGGAGAACCAGGAGAGCCTGCAGAGTGGACGATATCAAAGGGGAACAGAGATTCCCCAGGGACTCAGTAGTCTTGGGTTTGTTAATAAAGCAATTCTTTAAAATCCCAATACTTTTCAACAACGTTTAAGTGCATTTAATGATCCAGCCAGGGTAAAGCTGGCAGGCACACATGGGAAAAAGAAAAGCAGTCATCTCTTTCAGGTAGTCTGGAAGGGTTTTAGGGTAGTGAACAGGATGATACCTTCTCTCTAGGATCTTTGTTCCTTGTATTCCTGTTTTCTTCAGCCCTCTCCCTTCTCCAGAACCCCCTTCCTTTCTGCTGTTTTTCGGTTCACCGCCACACTTCCCCAAATGCCAGCCATACCTACTGCCTTATTTTGTCACCCGCAGATTGGTCCTGAGCCTCTTATCCCCAGTGTCCCTCTGCAGGGAAACTGCTCACCTGGGAGTCAGGTTAGGGTCCTCCCGGTCCTCGTTCTCCCTGCCCCTGACATGATCACAGATGTCATTTCCAGATGGTGAAGTTTCTATCACATTGGGTCACTGGGTGAGGAGAACATGGAGAAAAGCTACCTGCAACCGTCCAGCCCATACTCCCAGATGGACAAGCAGTGTGAACAGACAGACATTTGTTGTTTTAGCCCAAGATGTTGGTTCCGTTCGTGACCGTGGCCTGCTCATTTTGACTGGTGTACTAAACTCCTTCAACAAGCTCGTCCTGACCAAAAAGACCACATGCATGCAGGGACCATTTGAACTTCTGAATATATTGCGCACAAGGAAGCAAGTATATAGGTCCATTGTTTTCACAACTACAATCAGGAAAGCCATGGAAACCAGCCAACAGTTTGGAAACACAGAAACCCATCTCTTAGACCTCCAGCTACAGGGAGTGAAAGCCACCATGGGCCCCTGCTACTGTACTCTAAAATCCTCACCACACATCCCACAGGCTGTCTCCCCAGAAGATGCAGGCCTCCTCTGATGGATCTTCTCAGAGTACAGAGCACTTTAAAGAGGACACGCCAACCAACCTCTCCCCCTCCTTCCCTTGGGGTCGCATTTGCAGTGCAGTCCGACAACTCTCCCTGCTCCCTATTTTCTCTCTCACAAGCATTTCCCCTAATAAAAATCCGTGCATATTTAATCCTCTGTCAGCATCTGCTTCTCTGAGAACCCAGACTACTACAACCATCCTGATGAATATTCAGCCTTGAAAATTTAGCTTTAATAAATTAAACATACAGAGATAACAGAACTCACTCTTGCTGGTTAAGAGCTATCGAAAGTCATAAATAACCAGGTTTGTACAACGTGATGTCCACATCTATGGCTCTAATTCCTAAAGGATCCATAGGAACATGGTATCATTTTTTCTAGTGTGACTTTTACAAAGTATGGTTTTAAACCTATCTCCAACAATTGATCTTTTCCTAAATGTCCAAACAGGCTTCCAATCCCTTATTCTAAACCCTGGAGATCATGCATATCTTGGAATTCAAACTTTTCATAGTTTAGAAAAGTAATGTGTACATTGGCCATATTTGACTAACCCAGCAGGTCCAAGGCCGCACTCTATAATCAAATACATTATTATTTCTTCCACAAAACATACAAATTATGAACACAAGTGGAATAAAACCAAACAGCTTCAAGATAGTTCAGGTAAGGGTTTGCCACCAAATGAGTTCAGCAAAGGTTAGGTTGTGCTGCCATTTCAATTAAAAAGGAAAAAAAATTAGGGGTTTTCTAAGCTTTTAGAATTTCTGAGTTGTGGATAAGGGACTATGGACCAGTATATCTGCACTACAAAAAGACATGCAGCCCTTTGAAAAAAAATCAAATACACCTTTCCACTAACACAGAAGAATGACTGGTCACACGCCAGCCCTGGATGGAGAAAGCATGTAGCAGAAGGACTCACAGAGAGAACACTATATCGTGCACACAGAGACTGGGGAGAGGTGAGGGAGACACAGCCTACACTTGCCAAGCGCCCACACCCCACCTCTCATTACCCACAACTCTTCATGACGACTTCATCTCTGGCTAGGAAATGCTGTGGAAATACAGTTTATGAGAATTGATTGTGATGTAGGCATATGTTTAAGTATGAATTTATTTCTATTATTTATGAAACAGAGAGAATGAGTTCACCTCTGCAAACCACCTACATGGATGAGATGGCCAGTAACTAAAATGTCACACATGAATTGGGAGCTGAGAGCATCCACAATGGAAATTTATTTAGGATACTAAATGGAGCACAAAATATGAAAAATCTAGACAGAAATTCCTACAGTAGTAGACCTGAGACATCCAGGTACCCTTTCCCTTATCAGAGGAAAGGACACTGGCTCTAGGAGGTGAGTGCTCTCACTAGGAACTCCCCCAGAAGCACCCAGTTCTGGACTTCTTCCTTCATCTGCCTTGGGGCCCCTGTCTGGCCACTTGCAGGAAGCTCCTCCTGCAACCACTGAGAGCCAAGAGCCAGAGGGGAGGCTGATTACCCTCTCCCTTGCCCTGCCTCCTTCCTAAAAATTTTCATTCCAAATGATTAAAACACACACACACACACACACACACACACACACACACACACGATTAGGGAGCAAGGAGAAAAATAAATTAGGGAGGAAATACTCTCCCTAGTCTCTAAATAGCCTTGGGAGAAATTGCCTGCAATGGATAAAAGTTAGGGAATTTTAATTAGGGGTTGGAAATTCAAATCTAATATAGCAACGTTCCCTTTGCATTTTATGTAATCAGCACTGACTGTATTTTTTTTTTTTTTCACAATAAGGATGTATTCCTAACTTCATGGTCTTAAAAGACCTCATATTTTAATTATAGGCATAAGAGAGAAATATTAGTTAATATATATAAAGTGCTGTTAAAATTCCCTGTGAACCACTGCCTGGGAAAGCATCACATGCCAGCACTTTGCTTGCCACTTTAACAAACCTCATTCCACTTGTGGGCTGTTTATTTAGCGTCCCAAATCCAAGGCTCTGTCCTTGGCACCTAGATAGCCCGGTGAACAAGGCAGGTGTGAACGTGACCCACAAGAAGCAGGCAAGCCACTGTGGAGACAGCCATTAAACAAGTTATTGCACATTTAATGATTTGATTCTATTTGTGGTTAGTGCTGTGAAGGAGTAGCACAGAGGGATCAGTCAGATCCTCACAAGAGTCTCTGACGTGGAGCCCATCCTCAATTATGGATAAAGAGTTATCATTAATATTTGTAATATTAAGGTATGGTAATTATAGTAATGTAAAATATCCTGAACAAATAATCATTATGATTATCACTATTACAATAATGACTTGGTCAATTATTTTATATCAACTGGTCAATGAGGAAGGCATGGAACTAAATGAGGAAGAAAGTCTAAATGTGTGCGAGAGTATACGGATAATGACTCCCAAAGAATTTCAGTAGCAATGTTGTATCCCTTCACAGAGGAGAATTCCTCCATGCAGAGGCTTAGAGACCTTCCATATAAGACATCCACTGCACCTCTGGAATGGCAAGACACCAACAGAAGGACAACCTGAAACAAACACGAGGTTTGCATTTTCACAAGATATGCCCTTTATTTTCCAAAACAGATTTAATTTTGAACGCTTGGTCCCTCTAGGCCCATAAACCACTAAAAACATCTAGAAGCATCAATATTTTGGTGTTTAAGCCATATTCAAGATTACCTCTTGAACTCAGAAGTAACAAAAAGCACACTGTCAGATCAGGAACACTGTTTGTTTTGGAAAATACTGCCACTACATGCAAAAGGCAGTAAATGGTAAAAGACGAACATCTTCTGTTAGGACCTGTTGCTCTAAACTTGAAGGCCCATTACCACGGCTTCAAAGTTGCCATAATGAGGCATTCTTTGGTTCTGTAAAATGAGAGCCCATGGAAATGGTACTTCCATATGCAGAAATGTGGGCATCCCATCAAAACAACATGTGATAAACTTATTGTTTATCTCCCTATGAGGGCTGGCAACTCTACTAACTGAACAAAGATTCTCTGAACTCAATACTCTATGTGTCTCTTTACTCAGTGAAGAAAAACTTAGAATTCTAGGTCCATGGGTGTCTCCCGACAGCTCACAACAGAAATGCTATCAGTTGATTTATTATACAAAATGAGAGCATCATAAGGAATCCAGAGTGGTGCTAATGAGACAGCCAAACTTTGCGGGGACCTTAACTTGCTTCGCTTTAATTTTTACTGTCACAGAATTGTTATAAATACATCATGTTCTATTAAGGACATGGCAAATCCATGGCCCCTGTGTTATCCTGGCCCCTTTCCCCACCACAGTAAGGCCTGGCCTGGCCTCGGACGACAGCCCAACAGAGGGTTCCAAGAAGCTACTACCCATGAACTGACATAAACACAAGAGTCAGAGTCATTTGCCAGTCCTCAGGTAGACTATCTTACTCAACCTTCCACGATGCCGTGTTCTAGGACACCAAACGGATCCCAACAGACTTCAACTGTCACCACCGTTAAGATCTATCTTTCATATTGCTGAGGAACATGAATGGAATGAGAAGAAGAATCAGGCTAAGGTCACCATCGAGTCATTACACTGCTCACCATCCTCAGCTTCCATCAGCTGTACCATCAACAGATAATATCACCTCAGCCAATCACTGACCTTGTGGAGCGCAGGAGCCAAGACCGGTACCAAGAATCCATTGTAAATATAATTGACAAGCTGACTGCGAATCAAGGGGTGAGCCACCTGAGAGGGAAACAGGCAGTCATGAAAAAGGCAAAGAGCTTCATCTTTAGGTCTTCTTAAAATCACACATTTCTGTGAACATCCTAAATTCAAAAAGGAAATTCAAATTCTGGCCGTTTATTCCATGCATAACAAATAACACGGAGGACATGGGGAGATGGAGAAGAGAAGGGAGTTGAGGGAAATTGGGGGGGAGATGAACCATGAGAGACTATGGACTCTGAAAAACAACCTGAGGGTTTTGAAGGGGCAGGGGGTGGGAGGTTGGGGGAGCTAGGTGGTGGGTATTATGGAGGGCACGCATTGCATGGAGCACTGGGTGTGGTGTAAAACTATGAATTCTGTTATGCTGAAAAGAAATTAAAAAAAATATTAAAAAAAAGAAATAGACTGAATATGTGTAAGGACTCATAAATTAAAATGAACGAATTGTAAAGTATCATTTTGCTCTATAACTTCATCTATGTCCCAATCAACTTGTGCCTATTTAAAAACAAAAGTATAACTGTCAAAGTGGATAATTCAATACATTTATTATGCTGGCAAAAAGAATTTGTGTTGAAGATGCATTTTCTACCCATCATTTATATTGAATAGGAAGGCATTTAGAAATTCTTATCATAAAAAATAAGAATCTTTTCAAAAGGAGAAAACATTACCAAAAGTACACTTCCTATATTTCATTTTTAAAATATATTTAGCATGGATAAGTCTTTACTAATATCTTTTGTGAGTAATCTTTTCAGTGGTAACCCCAAACAAACAAACAAAAATCTTTAAAGTATATGACCTCAATTTCAAAATATAGTATAAAATATATCATTTCTCTGCCTTTAACCATGCCTGTTAGCTTTACTTCTCTTTCTTAAAAAAAATAATAATAAAATCAAACAATAAAGTGAAAAGCAATTTCTAGGGAAGTAAAGCTAGATCTTTAAATTACTGATAATCTCTCTCTGTGTGTACATTAGGAAAGGAACTAATAGTTTCATCTTTTTTATTTCCACACACTTCTGCAAGAAATGTTGATAGACTATAATATTAAGGGGGAAAAAAACCTTAAGATATAATCCATTTATCTTATATAAATAAAACTTCCTTTGACTTAACAATAAAAATGAGATAGGAACCAAAGTAATTTACTGGCATTTTCTTCCAGAAGCTATTTCTTTATTTGGTAGATAAACAGATTATAACTAACATTTTTCACCTTACAATCAACATAAAGAAAATTTGATTTCTTAATAAATCCAATATGAAGGTAATATGTATTTGTATAGAAATAAAGCATTTTTTATGAAAAACCACTACATCCTTAACTATATATAAAATCTGATTTTTATTGAAAAATAGTAACAAGAAATCTAAAGGTAAAAATCTAATCAAGAAGCCAAATACACTAGAGTTCAGTGGTTGTTGTTTTTTTCCCCCCTGAAGCAGACCAATTTCAAAGCACAGATTTAATTTGTGCTGCTAAGAAGATGCTTAACTTCGTCTAAATTCAATTGGGATAACAATATTCTTTATGTGGTATGCACCATTAAGCAAAATAAAGTGTTTTCCTTTGTGTACTCCCAAGAAGACCTTGAAGTAAGAGTGGTATAATTTGGCGTACTTAGAAGCCTAAAAATATCTATTTAATGAGTCAAGCATTGAACTTATTTTTGATGGTTAAGTGGATAATCAAAACAGAATTAACACTTTTTATAAGGAGGAGAAAGAAAATCCACTCATTTTTTTCCTCAATTAAAACTTCCCCAAACCTATAAACTAACATTTTTTTCTTCATCCAAGGACATTCAGTATGCTTAAAAGAAAGCACTACTACTCCACAGACATGAACATTTTCAAAAGGAGTGCTGATAAACTCATTTTTTTACTCCGCTCGGATTCTGAATGGACAGAACCAAGGACTCCTTGGTGGCACTCCAGTACCTGGATGACGGCGTTGCAGAACTCCAGGGAGTTCATGAACTGGACGAGAGGAGGGAGCAGGAGCCAGTCGTCTTTCAGAAGGCAGTGCCACTCCTCACCCTTCTCTTCCAGCTTGGTAGGCAGGGAAGAGTAGAGACCACTGAGCCCGGTTGCAAGTACCTGTGTTCACAAATACAACATAAGCCCTTTTCCAAAGTTCTTAGCCCACAACCAACAGCTGCCAGGGGATGAGCATGCCACTGGTCCAAAGCCCATGCTTGAAGCAGCAAGGCCTCAGCTAGCTGGGAGGGATTCGACAAGTGGGGACAGCAGGGCAGGACGACTCCGGCAGAGGACAGCATGGCACTGGAGGGATCTGGCTCATATGCTCATGGTTAATTAGGCTTGCTCATCTCTTCTTTGCCGGGCATATGATGGGCTAGGGGTGTGGGGAGTGAGGGACAGACATGCAGAGATGAAGACAACATGATTCTGCTCCCAAGGTGTTCCAGAGAGAGGCAGACCCACGAAAAACACACAACGGTGCAACACACTGCGAGCAAAGCCGGAAGGCCTGGGAGGAAGCCCTAGACAGAGGCAGCCCATGACGGAAGAGCCAACAGGTTAGAACCACCAGCAGCTTTCTGAGAAAGATGACTGCAGACTTGTGAAAGGTCATGACCAATACATGCATGTTTACAGTCTAGAAATCCAGCATTTGGGATCTGCACAAATGATAGCAAGAAGAAGTGGGGGTCAGGCATCAGAGGTGACGATGACTGTTCACACAGAGCTAAGGTGGGTCTAAGTGGAAGCACCAGCCAGAAGACAAGAGAGCAGGAAGTGAAGTTGCACGTCACATGGGAGGTGGCTGTGAGGGTGCCCTAGAGAGGCCTCTGTCCATCCAGTAAGAACCCAAAGCTCATGGGGTTTCCTTCCCCCCTCATTGCCAGCATGAAACTTCCAGCATTTGGGCCATGTAAGTGAGGGTGAATGAGACCTTGAATCTGTTAGGTCACCCAGCTTGGTCCTTAAGAAAGCGGTGATGCCTTTAACAAAGATCGAGCTGTAAGGAAGAAACACACTTTCACTGGTTTCCTGTCAACTCTACCTCTCAGAGGTAGTCTATACTCTCAGAGTATAAGACCAAGGAAAACAATGAATTTCACAGTCCTAGAGGCCTCCCAACTGGGAAGTGGTGCTAGCAAACCGCACCTATGAGACCCCAACTGGCAGCCACGCCGAGCACGGGCAGGAGATGCACAGAAGGGAGGCAAGGCAGGGATCTGTAAGAAGCATTGCTTCATGGTAAACCCTAAGGTTATGAAGAACTCAAATCAGACTGAAACAGGGGCGCCTGGGTGGCTCAGTGGGTAAAGCCTCTGCCTTCGGCTCAGGTCATGATCCCAGGGTCCTGGGATCGAGCCCCACATTGGGCTCACTGCTCAGTGGGGAGCCTGCTTCCTCCTCGCTCTCTGCCTCTCTGCCCACTTGTGATCTCTGTCAAATAAATAAATAAAATCTTAAAAAAAAAATCAGACTGAAACATTCAAGGAAATGTTCAATCCTGAGTTCTGGCCCAGAAAAGAAAGGGTGATGTAGTCATTGATCTCACAGCCTAGCAAGAGATGAACACACAATAGTGCGATAAATACTCAGAATGTGTCATAGAAAATATAGAGTGCCGTGGATATACAAGAGGCCCTCACCCTAGACCTGCGGGGTTGGGAACAGGAAATGTTCTCAGAAGTGCTGTCCAAGCTGCGAAGAATAAATAGGAGGGAACCCAGAAAAGCATCTTGGAGGGAGCACTGTTCCAAGTGGAAGATGTACAAAAGCTCCAAGTAGTAAGAAAAGATGGCACCTTCCAGGAACTAAGAGAAGGGTAGCACTATTGGAACATAGGAGCAGAAATAGCACCAGACAGGGTAAGCAGGAGTCGGGTCCCGCAGGGTTTTGAAGGTCTAGGAAAAGAGCGTGAGGGATACTGCAGTGGGAAGCCCACTAGATAGATGCGTGCCTCTGATGCTTAGGAGAGGGATATGGTTTAGAAGTGGATATCCGGAGCCATCCATATGTAGATGGCACCTCAAGCCCATAGAGACCAGAGAGAGGAAGGAAGAGAGGCTCAGACAGATGAGATAAAACAAAATAATCCAGTGTTTGGCATCAGAAACAGAAAGTCAGAAAGAAGTGTGGCAACAGGCAGTTTCACTTGGAAAAATTCTCTGCAAACTCATCATTGCTCTCCTAGTCCCTGTCCTATGCCCACAGCACCCTCTGTGTCCCTCTGTGGAGCAGTGGTCCTTCTTGCATTTAGTTTGTTGGCCATCTTCTCCAGCTCAGCTGGTCTGGCTTGTTCATTCTTGTCCACACTGGAGGTGTGGCTGATCTGTCCAGGCAGGTATGCTGAACATCAGACGCCAGCAGGACTTGCCATGAGTAATACATCCCACTCGACAACTGAGGACAGGCCTGGAGGCTGAGAATCTGGAGGTCTTCATGTAGGGAAACCGGCTGACACCATGGGAGAGAGGTGGACGGGGGAGGGCCCAATATGGAATAGAAGCCCCCAGTGAGGTATGAGGGGCCGTGAGAAAAACAGACAAACCATTTCGATATGGGAGAAATCCAAAGATTATATACATTTCTGTGTTTGCTAGTGGCCTTTATTCACACATGCATTCACTCACTCGAAACAAATTGAACACCTTCAGGCCAGATCCTATGTTAAAGTACAGGAAATGAACAGTAAACAAGATGGTGCACTGATCTCTTTTTCAGTCAGGCATCTGTGGTCCCAAAGAACAATGCCTTCTGTTTAAAATATTTAACTCCTTGTCAACACACCCAAACAAATCATTTTAATTCTCGTTTTGAATGTGACCCCGGTGAGTTGCCAGTTATAAATTTGGAGCCTCTGGCAAGAAGGAACACAGACCGAGAGTTCTCCTTGCAGGGAAATCTAATCTTGATGTCACATTTTAAAAATCAATTACATTTGCTAACTCATGCTAAATTAACTGCAGTACAAAGGCTTTAATTCTGCATACTCTCGATTCCTTAACCACTTTGAGGCTTTGAAGATGAATTCATAAAGACAGGCTTAATTTGTCTGACTCAAAAGCTGGGAATCACTATTCTGTATATCAATATAATTACAGTGACATTAATTTTCAAATTACATACATTACTGACAGTAATTAAAAATAACATATACCTAATATTCACTTTTTTAGAGGAGTATTCAGAAAAGGGCATGGCTGAGATGCAAGGGGAAGCCTGCCTATGCAGGACAATGCTGCACGACAGCCGGACACAGAGTCCTGCCAAGTTCTCACCTCTGCAAAGTGGAGTTAGAGGGTAACTGTGCTGCTTTCAGAACAACAGAGAAACAGGGAAGAAAAGAGTCTGCCGAACACAATGTGACATAGTTTGAAGAACAAGATCCCAAATCTTGACTGCTAAATATTTGTATCTCCCTTTCCAAGACTCTGCTCAGAGTTCAGATTCATCCACCCTACCCACAAGTATTTCTAGAAGAGTGACTGTGAGCGAGGCACCATGTATGGCTGGTGCTGAGGAGCGAGCAGAGAACAAGTCAGAGCAGGTGAGCTGGAGAAAACAGCCACAGAACAAATAAAGACGATGGGAAAGACCACTGCTCCACAGAGGGACACAGAGGGTGCTGTGGGCACGGGACAAGGGAAAAAGAGAGGCAACACCGGGTTTGTGGATCATTTTCCCAGCAGTGTGATGGCACAATCTACTTCCTTCTAAATTTCCCCTTTAACTGAAATTTTCAAAATATAAGGACACTGAACATTTAGTTAAAAGTAAAAAGTCTATGGGGCGCCCGGGTGGCTCAGTTGCTTAAGCGTCTGCCTTCGGCTCAGGTCATGATCTCAGGGGCCTGGGACTGAGCCCCAAAACGGCTCCTTGCTCAGCGAAGCGTCTGCTTCTCCTTCTCCTGCTCCTCTGCTTGTGTGCAAGCTCGCTCTGTCTCAAATAGATAAAATCTTTAAAAATAAATAAATGTCTATCCACTATTTGAACCTTTTATTGATCCTGAGCACATACAAAAGAATTGTAAAACATACTTATTCCTAGCCCATTAAGTGTTAACTCAGTGTTTCCAACTTATTGTCTCTCAAGGGCGTCCTTAAAAGAAAACTAAACACCATATAATACCCTACGGTTAACAACAGTTTAAAACCCCTTCTCTGACAGCAGAGGAGTACAGTACTTGTTGAGACTGTGGATTTTAGTATCAGACTTAAGGGTTTCAAACCCGACTCTGCCATTCACAGAGGGTCCCAGGGTTCCGTTTCTTCAGTGTGCTGATGCAAGAGCTAAAGAAAATAACGCATGAGCTGAGACAGGGATCATGGCTTACGCACCAGTGTTTCCAGTGGAGGGAAGAAAGAAGACATGCACGGAGGGCTGAACAATTCAGGGAATGTCCATCTTTAACTTGAAACATCCAATGGTACCCAGTTAATTTTAGCAAAAGAAAAAGATTTTCAGCAGATGGCTTTAGTCTGAAGCTAGCAGCAGAATAGCTGGTGGGGATCATTTGATGCAACTCGCCAAAATAAAAAGGCCTCATAAATTTGGGGTGTGGGATAAATAACTTTCTATCAGCGGCTGTGTGCCTACAGTTGCTTACTTCAATTTGCATTTCTTGGTTTACGTATAAGCTGCTTTCTACTTTGGCCAATCTGTAACAAGTGATGAGGGCATAATCACCAATATGTGGCCAAAAAAATCCAAAGTAACAGGGTCATATAGAGTTGCCAATCATTTGTTGACCCTAAATTGTTCCCCAGAGTATTCTCAATCTCCTTCTTTTCTTGGGAGAGCATGTCTTGACAGTAGAGGCAGCTTAACAAGACTTTCCTATCAACTACAACCACAGAAGTTTCCAAAAGTGGTCCAGTTTTCTGAAAGAGCCATTACTCTTCCCAAAGCCTGATGTTAACACACTTTGACAACCATACTAATTAGAGAAAGCTTTTTGTCAATTGTGGTCCTTAGCTGGATAACTAACAGAGTACGCTTTTATCTTCAACATAAAGAGTTCTTCTTTTTTTTTTTTAATTATGTTGTCAGATGTAATTATAGAAAACTAGGTATAAATGAGATTATGGGATCTATCCTGAGGGGCAACTTACCACTACGAAGCTCTGTGTTCCATTCTAGAAAATAAGGTCAGCTGGAGCTGTTGTTTTCTCTTCAATTTTAGTGAACTGTGTGGTGTTTTAAAACACATGGGTTTTGGGACGCCTGGGTGGCTCAGTTGGTTAAGCGACTGCCTTCGGCTCAGGTCATGATCCCAAGCGTCCTGGGATCGAGTCCCACATCAGGCTCCTTGCTTGGCGGGGAGCCTGCTTCTCCCTCTGCCTCTGCCTGCCACTCTGTCTGCCTGTGCTCGCTCGCTCTCTCTCCCTCTCTCTCTGACAAATAAATAATTTTAAAACACATGGGGTTTTTTGTTTGTTTGTTTTGTTTCTTTGTAAGTAGGTTCCACACCTAGCATGGAACCCAACGAGGAGGCCAGAACTCACAACTCTGAGACCAAGACCTGAGCTGAGATCAAGAGTTGGATGCTTAACTGGCTGAGCCTCCCAGGTGCCCCTAAAACACGTTTTTATAAAAGCAACAATTACTCAGTGAAATCTGCTTATAACACATAATAAGTGGATATCCTAACATTGAAAACATCCTCCATTCTTTTCCTAATACATTTATATTTTGAAGTACAAAATACCATAAACATATAAAACAAAATAGAAAACCTCTCCCAAGATTAAACAGATTTTAATATTTTGTCATAATGTATTTGGAACACTCTATTTTTCCCCCAAAAAAGCACATTACAAATAGAGCTAAACCCTACTCCAATCCCATTACCATCTCTTCTCCTTCCTTCATCCCCAAAAGTAACCACAATTTTGCCCGTAGTGTAATTTATTCCTGTGCTTGGTTTTGTACTTTTGCTGTATACATACATATCAAAAAAAAAAAACAAAACAAAACAAAACAGTATACACAAAGATTCTGTGAGTTCAAACTATATGTAACTTTATGTAAATACTAACATACTGTATGAAACCTTTTGCTATTTTTTCTGTTCAACGTGTTTTTTATATTATTGGTGTTCACACATGTAGTGTAGTTACATGCTAATACATGTGATTTGCTCTTTTGGAATCCTGAGTAGTACTCCACTGACACAGAATAATCCAGTTCATTTATTTTTTTCCTTAATATATTTCTATTTTGCTCTTCCTCAAATCTCTATTCTACTGAATGTCTTTTTGTGTATATCTGTGTGCCAGATTTCCCTAGAGCAGATATCAAGAAGAGGCAGGATCACATGGTATGCAAGGATCCCATCTTATTAAACATTAGCAAAGCTTTCCTGGGTTATTGTATCACTTTATATTCTCAAGAGTTCCTGTTTCTCCTCCCCTTCGACAACATTTGGTGTTATCAGACATCCAACAGTTAGTCACCCTGATGAGCATTACCTGGTGTCTCACTGCAGGTTCCATCTGCACTTTCCCTGATACTAGGGAAGATGAGCATATTTTCATATGTTTATCAGCTTTGGGCGTCTTCTAGGAATTGCCCTTTCGTACCCTTTGCCCAGTTTTCTATTGGGTTGCTTCATCGTTTTCTTATTAACTGGTAGCATTACAATTATTTTTGTGTATTTTGGACACCAACCGTTTGTAGTTACACGTGTTGCAAATATCTTCTCCCAGTCTCTGTTTCTGTTCTTAATTCCAGTCGTTTCGTTATGGCTCATGCATTATCGGATGTCTTGATATTTTATTACCCATGTACAAAGTGGTGGTTAAGCACATGGGTCTTTCAGCCAGGTCGCCCAGGTTCAGATCCTGACCTTTTCTCTTACTAGCCATGTGGCCTTGTACAGACTTACTTCATACATTGTGCCTCGATTTCTTGATCTATAGAAAGGGTGTAACACTCGTACCTACAGTTGTGAGGATAAGATGATTTAATACATATAAATCACTAAGAATAGTATCTGGCATAGAGTAAGTTCTCAACAAATATATTGCTGGTACCATTCTTCATAATTATGTTATTCTTGGTCTTGTATACATATTTATAGGATTGTTAGCATTGATTTGTCATGTTTCATGAAGAACCCTATTGGAATTTTCATTTAAGTCACATTAACACCTCACAAACTACACCTTACAGTTGCAGAGGGGAAGTGTTACCCTTACCCGGAGAGATACAGTGGTCATCACCTTAACCAATCAAGTGACCAAGTGTAGCATCACAAAAGGGAGACCACCTAGCACATGCCTCTTGATACAACGAAGTAACAAGTGTACCACATTGCCCGTAATGTATTCTTACAAACTTAACCTGAACCTAATCAAGCACTTAGACCTAACTTCCAACTTGCAGGACACACAGGGAATAGGGACAAGTAAAGCTACGTTAGCAACAACCCCAGAGCACGTGGGGCATTCAACAAGACAACGGTGGTTCTGTTAAAGTCAGTGTCAGGGAGGAAAAAATGGGAGCTGTTATAGAGCAATAGTGACTTAGACATACGACAGGTCAGAAATGTACCTTGTACTGGACTCCAAGTTGGGGAAAAAAAAAAAAAACTATAAAAACCACTTGGGGCATAACTGAGAAACTAGATATTAGATCACATTTGGAATTATTGCATAGTTCTCTGAGGTGTGATCATGGTACTGTGGTTATGTAGGCAAGTGCTCTTATTTGTAGGAGATACATACGAAAGTATTTGATGTCTATAACTTAATTCCAAATGTCTGTATCGTCATTTCAAATGACGATACAACCAAAAAACATAGATGATAAACACAAATAATAACAATTTTGAATGTAAGTGGTGTGTATGTGGTGTTCATTTCAGTGTTCTTCCAAGTTTTCTGTATTTTACTTTTTTTCTTAATAAAAAGTTATAAAACATGAATGGCACTAACCTTATGGATTGATTTGCAGGGTAAGTGTCATCTACACAATATCTACAAACTAAATAACTTTCCATTCATTTAGGTCTGCTTTTATGCCCTTCAATAAAGTTTTATAATTTTCTCTATAGAAAATTTTCATATATTTGTTAGATTTAGTCAAGAGGCAAGGAAATGCACTCACCATGAGAGCCTCCAAAAAGGAGCATAGCCCTGCTGATACCTCTCAATTTTAGCCCAGTGAGACCTGCCGGACTTCTAACCTACAGTAAGATAATACTATAAGATAATGAATCTGTCTTGTTTAAAGTAATTTATTACAGCAGAAATAGAAAAGTAATACAGCAATGTACTCTAAAGATGCTTAGGTTCAAGTGAGAAGTCCCATTTTTACCTACAATATATTCTTTAAAAAGAGTCCATAAGAAACTACAACACTGAAAACAATAAGGAAGGGACATTTACTACGTTGGCACACATGAAGGGAATTGGTTCTTTCCTTCCCATTTGACTATCAATCTTTGTACAATTTCTAATTCTACTCATCAGAACCCAAAAGAGATGCACGGTACCTGGAATTTCTTTTTTTTTTTTTAATATTTTATTTATTTATTTGACAGAGATCACAAGTAGGCAGAGAGGCAGGCAGAGAGAGAGGAGGAAGCAGGGTCCCCACTGAGCAGAGAGCCCGATGCGGAACTTGATCCCAGGACCCTGAGATCATGACCTGAGCTGAAGGCAGAGGCTCAACCCACTGAGCCACCCAGGCGCCCCGGTACCTGGAATTTCTTAACAGAAGTTCTGGTTTTCAAAATTTTTACCCATTTGTTTGCCCAAAATAAATACTCACCAGTAAAAATAAGAATTTAGTAGCATAAAGAAGATTACTGCTTTTGAACCTCAAAACAAAATAGAGTGCGTTACTCACTAGGGTTGCTATGAGCATTTTAGGCAAGTCTGTTCTTTACTGTGCAAGACTGTTCCACAAATTACCAGACACGGAGCATCCCTGGTCGCTGCCCACTAAGCACCAGCTGACCTCCCTCCGTGGCCACCTCATGCCCCTGTGATGACAAAGCATGCCCCACAGACATTCCCAACTGCCCTCTCCCCATTCAAGAACTATCCATACAGCTTTTGTTAATAATGAATCTAATCTACTTGTGGCAACTTGCCGGCCTGTTAATAAACCATTAAAGGCCCTAAGATCCCAGCAGAAGCAGGCATACTCAAGATGATAGAGTTTATCAAGGAGTGCCAGAGGTGATGATCAAAGAAAAGCCAATAGACTAGACAGTGTTCACTGAGCAGGAAACATGAAAAGAGCTGTTGCCCAACATCTCCAACAAATCAGAAGATATAAATCTGCTATTCAAACCCACTTCTAAAGACAACACTGACACAAAAAAAGTAATCAGAACCCTGAAGTATCTTCGGGGTCCCAGACAGCTTCCATTCCTTTATGGACCTGTGACCATGGTTGGACCACTGGCATGGTAACGTCTGCCAAGGACCTTGTGCTCTCTTTCTCACCAGGCTGATGATCAGGAAACTGTACAGAGTAGCAGATTTCCTGCTCCCTCAAACTGTAAACATGTGTTTATTTTTAGAAATAGAACCGGTGTTTTGTATCTACAATTATGGTCATTATCTTGCTGAGAAACAAATTAATTTGTGAAACCAGCTGAGCGGGCTCACCACATGCCATGATTCTAGGTAGGGTGCGAAATCGACTTGAAAAGCAGGAATATAGAAAGTGCAGGTTTCACCGATCACTCAGGATACGTTCTTGGAAAAAACTAAAATCATTCCTAATCCAACAGAAATGACACAAGAAATGGTAACGCATATAGTTTCCTCTGCTGGCTTATTTTGAGCTGACAATGCTCAGCCAAATAGCATCTCAACTTAGATTCCCCTGCTCCCTCCAAAAGATTTCCTGCAAACATCTTCCCTTAGAAGATGCTGAGGACAACTTGCTGAAAAGAAAGGAATTGAAAAAGTATTTACCAGTAGCACAGGAGAGGAAAAGGGGAGTGGATGGAAAGCACGCCAATGAGAGGGACTTACTGGACAAAAGTAGGTGTTCTCCACAATGTGATGGGCCACCATGCTGTTCTCAGCAGACAGGGACATGATGAAGAGCAAAGCATCCCGGGCCTGCTGACCTACTGTCCCCTCTCGGTGAATGAAGGGAATCAGAAGGGAGAAGATGAGGAAGTTGGCGGCCCCTTGGTCCTCACTAGTGTGGAAAAAGAGTTCCAGAATGGATGGATCTTTGGCAAGGATGGAACAAAGCTGATTGAGCAAGACAACCAGCTTCCCCTCCACGGCAGGGGTGGCTGTTCCCGAACAAGAGCTCAGCAACATCATCAGGGGCTTCAGGATGGGCTTGTGGTGCAGCAGAGGCTGGTGGGACTGGGTGACCAACATCTCATACATCCTGAGCTGCTCGATTTTAGTCTCATCAGTAAATTCCCTCCGCAGGCTCCAAAGGAAGAGCTTCTCCATGATGTTCTCTGAGACCACAAATTCCAGAATTGGCCCCATCGCAGCATCCTTGGCTTGCTCTTCGATCAGCAAAAAGAGCATGTGTTCTACATAATTCTGTACAGCACTGGCCTCATCTGGAGGGATGGACCCGTATTTTGCCTGGGTGTTCTTCAAGGGGTCGTGCTTCTCTAAGATCTTCACAACCTGCAACCAATGTAGACATTTGTCATCCACCTCATGTTTACCATCCTTACAAAAACACACCACCACTGATTGTGTCGTATCTTCATGGGAAATGAAGAGCCGTGGCTCACAGTAAGGTAAATTATGAGGGGGCGCCTGGGTGGCTCAGTTGGTTAACCATCTGACTTTGGCCCAGGTCATGATCTCAGGGTACTGGGATCGAGTCCACAGGGAGTCTGCTTCTCTCTCTGCCTCTTCTGCCGCTCCCCACCCCTGCTCATGTTCTCTCTCTCTCTCTCTCAAATAAACAAATAAAATCTTTTTTAAAAAAGATAACTATGAATCCTGGGTTTGTCTCTCTCATGAGGGTAAGATGAAGTGGTTAAACTATAGAAAGCATGTGTTTGAAGATGTTCATTTATAATAAATTTTGGCAACCTAAATGTCAAAGAAGATCATATGTTTAAAAAAATTAAGCTACATCCATTCATAAGCCTTTATTATAAAAACCACTAAGCAATATGAAGAAGTGTAAGTGATATAATAGATGAAAAGTCATTTATATATGGTTAGATCCATCATTATCAACTATATCAAAAACATGTACGTAAAGAAAAATCAAAAAGAAATATGGAAAGATTATTATTTTTGTGTTCAAAGGCATGACAAGTTCTCAATTTTTTTCTGAACTGTCAAGAATGTAATATTGCTTTTTAATTTTGAAATATATTAAATAAGTAGATTTATTTAAGACTAATTTATTAAAACTAATTTAGGGCTGCCCATGTTCTTCTACAGAGTTGATTTGGAGATTCCAACAGGGAACACAGCTCCTCACACGTCCTCGACAGAACATCCCTCCCCCTTCTATTTGGATGGGCACCTTCTTCTACCACGCCTGCAAGATTAAGTCGGATGAAAGGAAACCGATGAACGAGGGACACATACCTAGCAGAATGGCATATGCTGAAACTAAAAAAAATAAAATAAAGGTTTTGAACTCTGCATTTTTTTAAACCAGAAACATTTCTGACATGACCAATTACAAAATAAATCCCTAACATAGCAAGTCTCTGATGGAGGCAACAAAAGTTTTGGAAATAGTGGTGATGGTTGCATATGTTGTTTAACGCCACTGAACTGGAAACTTAAGGAAGGTTAAGACGGCAATCTTTGTTATATACATTTCACCACCAGAAGAAAAAACATCAGTTGATGGTAAAATATAAATAAATCCCAGTTAGGTCACGTGACAGCCCTGTTGTTTCTCTCTGCTGACTACTGAATGCTTGCTACCTCTCTCTGTCCATCAAGATTATTTCCACCTTGGGACCTAGAAATTAAAACAATTTTTTCATCTCAACTCCCATGTAACCGTATGACTCGGAATTTCTAGGATAATATCCATTCAGTTTACTTCCTTTAAAATGTATACACATAATCTGAGACAATACAAAACCTTATCAATGACTTGATCTTTGGTCATTTCTGCCTTCCTAAACTGCATGCTGTAGGGATTGTGTGTGTCTTCTGCTGTACCCTCCTGGCCCAGTTCTATAACGTGCTGTTACATGGCCTATATTTAGGTTATAGAATTTTTGCAAGTCACTGGGGAAGCTGGAAAAGGTACAACGCTATGTCAGCATGCATGAGCAATGAGAAAAATTTATTCTTCTGGAAAAGGTCCAAGATTTTCCCCTGTCAGAAATGAGGCAAAGGAGCCTTTATAGACCACGCAAGTGTATCCAGGATGAATAGATTTCAACAGAATCTGTCATCTCTACCAACCTGCATTATAAAATTAATAATGCTGTCACAAAGGAAAAAATCACTCCAACACCCAAGTTGGCATGTCCAATGAGAAAGGCCTTCAGTGAGCAGCTCCCTGGGTGGAACAGGGCTCAGGGACCAGTGGCCCCAGCGTACACACTGGACAAGCCCTCTCCTTCAAGGCATGCCAGACTCCAGAACTCACCCCCTCCCCGCCTCTCCCAACTTTCCAGAAGTCCTCCAGAATTCCTCGGAGGCCTGAGGACCTCACTGGCAGAAACCCTCACTGGCAGAAATGCTGGGGACTGGCTGTCCTTTCCCTCTGCTCTGGCCTTGGCAGTTTCTGGTGTGGGACCACAGTAACGCACATTTCTAAAAGGGGCCTCCACCTCAACACGCGTGTTCTCCAGCCCCAAGTGCTCTACCTTCAAGGCTCCACATTCTGAAGAATAAATTAGTAACATACTTCATCAGTTCCCTAATTTCAAAGTCCACATACTGAGTTTACTTATGAGAGCTATCTATATACAGGTAGGCCTCACGGTAGAAATGTAATTATACTTCTCATGTGTGCTCAGACTGTCTAAACTGTTGAAAACTGAAACTGTGCTTTATATACTGCTAGTGGTGGCCCCAATTAGCTCGATCTTTCTGGAAAACAATTTGGCAATATGTAACTGAAGCTATAAAATTGCTCCTACTCTTTGACTTGGTGGTAATCTCACTTTGGGGAAAATGCCCCAAAGAAACAATCTAAAAATAATTTGTTAAGAAAGGTTCACACCAATGGTATTTTCAATAATGAAAAATAAAAACACCATTGACCCAGTCAGTCAATAATAAGAGGATCATAATGAAAATGTTACATCACCATACAATTAAGCTATTAAAAATAAACACTAAGTGAATCAAATCACTACACGCAAATGTATATATGAAACAATTTAAGTTAAAAACTAAATATACTGACAAATAGATGTAGGACCAGAAGTGAGTCTGAAAAGACATAAATGGAATTTTTAGGTTAATGAGTTCTTCTCCCCTGTAAATTGATCTAATTTCATAATATTAATAAAAATTAAAATAGACATAGTAATCTTGTACTATGTCTTTTAAAAGGGACCAAAACACTGAGTTAAAAACAATTCATAATTGAAATCTCCTAATTCTCAGAAATTCCTAAGCAATATAAATTTACACATGTGTATATGTACTTAGACTACATGCATGCATGTGTTTCTCACATAGCTAAATGTATGTAAGTAATATACAGAACTATTTACATGGGCACAAAGTACATTCTTCTCATAGATTCGTCATTTATATTATTGTATACTGTAATTCCTTTGCAAAAAGACCTACCTTTTTTTAAGGTTTGTCATAGCAAAAAAGAGAGAGAGAGAGAACTGAAGGCAAACAACTGAGCCACTTTGGAACTGAAGCATCTTTACCCTCTTGATAGCATAAGCCTCGTCTACCCCGCCTTCTTGGTTACTAGGCAGAGAAATGCCAGTGCAGAGCTTTGATAACCCACAGAATGTAAGGTTTACTGGTCGTGTGGAATGGAGCGGACATATTAGGAGCCCGCACTCATTCCCAGCCCTGGCCGGATGGTTTCATTGCCAGGAAGAGGGTGTGTTAGACCAAGGCCTGTGAGTCACGGAATCCATGGTGCTCAGCAAAGTGCTAATTATGCCTCTGCTGACACACGTCCTTAACGTCCCTCCTCAGGTGTCAGGACCCACCCAGCCACCTCCTTTTCCCTTCCTGGCAGACACACCCACGACCTGCTTTTCTGAGTGGGTTCTTGGGGCCCATACCCAGGGCCTGGGGCCTAACCAGGTGGGGAATGTCTAAGAAGCTTCTTGCCTAGCGCTCGACAGGCACTAAAACGCCGAAGAAATTCTGACGTCCCAAGTTTGCTGCCCAGCTGGAGTCACAGTTCTCTCCACTTCTGCAGACAGATGCCTGATGTGACTGGACTTTTCCTTATTCTTTCCTTTAGCGCTGTCTTCTCACATCACTTCCACCAAACCCTGAGATTCCTGTGTGCTGACTTCTGCCTACTGCCTACTGTCACGTGTTGAACCACTCTGACCTTCTAGTCCCACAAATCCACAGTCCCATGCTGGTCCCAGTGGTGTCCCCAGGCCAAGCACATTCCCCTGAGATCCTCTATCTTGGGCTCTCGACCTTGCCACAGGTCTCCCAGTCTGGCTTCTGGGCTATATACTTTGCCTCAGGGATTTAGTTCAGGGGAAAAAATACTACTAAGGGAGCTGGAGGGACCCAAGGATGGAAGAGAGGGAAAGCAAGCAAAACATGCTATGCAAACATTTCCTTTACCAGTTCACTTCTCTAGGCTGAAAATGCCATTGAATAAAGCAATCAGCCCCTGATAATAGCCCAAGCTCACTGAGTAAGCCAGCTAAGCTGGGAAGTAGCATTGTCAATGTTTCACTGATCATGGCTCGGCATTTGTTGGTCCACAAACTTTAACAAATACAAGCTGGTATATATGTGTGTGAATCATGAGCTTGGATCACATAGAGAAACAAACACACAAAAAATCAATAGTGTAAATGATGGTACACAAATTACCATCTGACCAATAGAGCTACATTTTAACCTAAGTCATTTGACTTAGGTTAATTGAAGGTTATTACGGGTAAATGAGATGAACAAAGAGCATATTTCTTTCACAGAGGCTATCTGCTACTCCTATCCTTAGCTCTAATGATGGTCCCCGACGGTCAGTAATAATAGGTCTGAATTCCAATATTCACAAATTCTAAATAGGAAGCTCAAATGCTTTCAGAATGAAAGAGCCACATAATCACTCCTCCAGCTAACAAATGATTATTCTTTGTGGTAAACACAAGTGTTTATCTGTCAGCTTAGCTCTGACTCCATCTTAATATTGTTTTGTGTCTTACATATATGCACGTATTAAGAAATGACTACTTATGCTACTTTGGTTAGAACCTCGTTATTTCAAGAAAGTCACATGAGTACAACCCATACTTTGAAATCCTTTGGAATGCTAATTTAAAGTGGCATTGTGGATAAAACCAAGTTACTAAGCAACATTTTCCACCACACAGAAGAAGGGCAGGCTTTTACGATCTTTAGGCAAATTCCACCTAATGTACCAAATAACTACAACAAAAGTAAGTTTTCATCCAGTCCTTAATCATTACTTAACAGCCATGTCTTTCAATCTGGCATATTCCTTGCACACCGACTGCCATAAGAGACATCTACTGAGTTGTTTCTTTTTATATTAAGATAACAGCCTAATAATATACATGTGCTTGTACAATTTGGTTCATTTCTACTCCAGTCCCAAACTCCAGAGGCATGTCTGAATCTGGGATAAAACGGGGAAAAGCAGGTGCTAGAGCCACACACCATTCCTCCTTGGGACCAGAGGTGGTCTAGCGTTACTGCAACAAAGAAACACGGTAGGAACATCAATCAGTACAATAACATAATAAACTACTCCTTAGATATAATTTTTAAATTTACGTATTAGGGAAAGGATTTAAGAGTAATGACCTATGTAATAAGATTCCATTCCATGGCAAAAACAGACTTATCACCTAGCATATAGAGGGTGAGTTGCTGTCATTTCCACAGGCTCAACATTTCAAAGTCCAATCGGAGCACAAGTTAATGCCTCGATCCTCTAAAGAAACATAGCTTTTGTTCTGCTTTACTCCCTACTGTCAACTTCAGAGCTACTTGAAAAGCTGAGATATGTTTTTTTAAATATTAACAAATATCACCTAAGATATTAAGATCGGATTCCCTAATACTTCCCCATGTTTCATCTCTCAAAGACTTTATTTAATTTGCTGTCAGTTAATCTATGACAAGGCACAGACCAAAAAAACGAAGATGAACAGAATGAGAGAATCAGTTTCACGGGGGCAGACTGAAATGCACATCTCAAATCCATTATACTTCTTTAATAGAATCAGGCTATTTGGAGCTCCATACAAGATACTGTACTTAAGGGCCGCCTGGGTAGCTCAGTCATTAAGCATCTGCCTTGGGCTCAGGCCATGATCCCAGGGTCCGGGGATCCTGCCCTACATCAGGCTCCCTGCTCTGTGGGAAGCCTGCTTCTCCTTCCCCCTCACTTCCCCTGCTTGTGTTCCCTCTCTCACTGTCTGTCAAATAAATAAATAAAATCTTAAGAAAAAAAATGATACTATACTTAAAACATTATCTATTTTTGCATTATTATTGGAAGACATTTAACTTAATTAACTAAGCTCATTGTCTTTCCTATCCCCACCCCCATCAAGAAGAAAAAGGCTACTAGACCCACTAGCTTTACTTTGTCTACCACCATTATTACTCTATTTGAGCTCTGACATTTTCTTGGTTTAAAAACTGTATAACCACTTACTTTTGGAGGCTGAAGATAGTGAGGAGAAGCTTTTGGCTACTGACCAACTAGAAGCACATAGAAATGTGCATTTCCACTTGTTTTGTTTTGTACGTATTTATTTTTATTTTACTTGAGTGGAGCTCAAGGAGGGGCTCGATTCCAGGACCCTGAGATCATGACCTGAGCCAAAATCAAGAGTCGGATGCTTAACTGACTGAGCGACCCGGTGTCCCCCAATTTATTTTATTTTTAACCCATCACCTGTTTTCCTGGCTCTAAGAACAGATACCACTAAGTATATAACCAATACTGATTCAATTCTTAAAAGGAGAGGACAGAGAATGAATAGAGCAAAATGAAAAAGCTTCACAAAGTACAACTCTGCCATTGTGGAAAAAACTAGTGTGTGGGCAGGTTAATTTACATGAAAATATAGTTGAATAGTTTATTATCTGCTGAACCAATGCTTCTTACTTCTTGCTTGCTCTTCCATTCAGAAGAAGCAAAGAAGCAAAAGCAAGAGATAAAAACAACAGTCAACTGGACTATAAACTGTTCTTAGAGACTACTAGAAAAATTAAACACCCACTCACTCCCCCAAATTGCTCATCATTAAATGTAAGTCCAGAGGTGCCTGGGTGGCTCAGTCCCTTAAGTGTCTGCCTTTGGCTCCGCGGTCCTGGATCGAGCAGTCCTGGGATTGAGCCCCGCATCAGGCTCCCTGCTCAGTGGGGGGTCTGGTCCCCCTAACTGTGCTCTCTCTCTGTCAAATAAATAAATAAAATCTTTTATTTTTTTAAAAATGCCAGTCCAAAGATCCTACTAGAAAACTACAGAATGTTTTAGTATGAGTGCATGTTCAAAGGTGTTTTCTAAGTCACCTACCTCTTCTAAAGTTGTATTTTATATTTCCTATCTCTTGGTTCAACAATTTATTGAACATCTACAATAGGCTTACGATATTCTTGACACTGGAGATGTAGGTAAGCTACAAATGGTCTCTGACCATGAGGAGCTCAAAATGAGATTGTAAGAAGCTACTGTACATGTAATTTTAATAAAACATGGTTGGTCTAACAGCGAAAAAACACTCGGGATGTTGTTGGAGCACAGAGTGGAAACATAGAAGAAAGCACAGAAGGTTTCCTAGAAGAACTGATGTCCCAAATGAGTCCTTAAGAAAGACAGGCATTTAGCCAGGGGGAGGGATATTATAGGCAGGAAGAGGAGGAAATGCCTAAAGCAGAGAAGCCTGAACTAGCATGCCAGGCACTGCCTAGGAGTGGGGGTGGCTAGGAACTCCAAGTAATGTTGAATTTCTGGAGACTAAATCAGAGACAAGGAGTGAAATCAAGACCCTATGTGACATCCTGGCCTGTAGGTGCCCAGAGGCCACTAAGGTGTCCAACTAGAAACACGTTACAGGCATATTCGGGTTTTCGATTCACTGTTCTGGCAACTTTCCAGTGCAAGATGGCATCTCAGAAAGCGACAGGAAGCACAGGCCAGCAACCAGGCTGTAGGATTCCTGCAGCCTCGATTCTCTGGGGTCACTGTTAGGAACGTAACTATTCCTGAATGTCAACTAATAAACCCTTCTGGAGATGTCATGAGCTCCCTGAACCCAGGGAGCCCTTGGGAAACTCAAGTGCTCGACTAGTTCAAGGTCTCTCCGCCCGCAAGCCTCCAGAATCCCAGACTGCCTTAGACGATAGGGGTTGCAGAACAAGCTGTCCCTGACAGAGAGCAAGATATAGGTGGGCAAGCGGATATCCTCCTCCATCAAAGTTTGCTTTGTTAAGTCAAGGTCTGGAACAGAAGCTACTAGTAAAGAGCGGAACAGAACCTGTCAAACATATGTTAATTATGCTGAGTTTGTACTTAAGTATCCTAACAAACAGAAGAACTCTGGATACCACAGACTTCTGTTGATGTCATTTTCCCTAATTTACCATATTAAAAATAAATAAATAAATAACACTGTGCTTGCCAGCTAATGGGACACTTCAGTAAATACGATGCAATCACCCAGTTCTGACTAGGCCACATTTCTTGCCAGCCTTACAGGCTTCCTTAGGTTGCCTCAGGGGAACCCAGGGGCTGTCCTTCCACAAGTCACAGGAGTTTCTGTCAGACTTTAGCTCATTCCCCAATCCTCTCAACCATTCTACATGCACCCCCCCCCCACCTGAATGACTCCCAGCCAAGTGCTAATGTATAAAACTCCAAATCAGTGAGTATCATTTATTCCTATCAACTGAAGGTCCCAGGCTTTACCCCTTACCCCTGCCTCTCCACTTTGCCTTGTCTTCACCTTTCTATTTTTACCACCGGAAAAAGCCAACACTGAGCATTCCTTCCCAATACCTCTTGGCTAAAATGTTCTTTTCCTTTGTTATCAAAACCTTCCTTTCCTATAGTCAAGCTAGCCAAATCGCACTTCCTCCAGTTCCCAAGCCATTTACACACATAATAGTCCCTTTCTTTGACTTAATTCCCGTAATCATTATTATTCATTTGCTAATAATGTATCTCGCCTCCTCATCCAAATTAGCACACACATTCTTTAAAAGCCCAGACAAAGGCTGACACATCCCCATGTCCCACTGGTGCAGCCTACAATGATGAATCTATAGCTGGGGCTAGTAAATCTCCATTTAACAATAATGGTGTTGACATGCACGTGCATTTCTTGAACCAGTATTTTTATTCATAAAGGTAACTGATGGGCCAGCTGGGAAACCGGGGCTCCAAAATGGCGGATCTTCCCGCCAACCCTCTCCAAGATGGCGGACTTTCCCCGCCATCCTTACTGCGGCCTCCAAGTCACCTCCAGGAAACTGAAACTCTCCACCCAGTAACTTCCTAATTGGGAACTGCCCATGACGGACTTCCCCCGCCCCATGCCTTCCCATCACCACATACCTTGCCATTGGACTCGAGCCCATGCCTCATTCTGGTCCCATACACTTTCCCCGCCTCATACCCTCCGATCACCACATACCTTACCTCACCCCGATAAAAGGACCTCGCCAACTCCCTCCCAGCGCGACTTCCCTGACTCACTCCCTCTCTCTCTTTCTGTGAGTGGCAGAAACTCGCCTGAGGGTGCTTGTAATAAAGTTCATCTCTCAGATCCATTTGCCTCCATAGCCTTTCTTACTATCGCAGGCCGGTCCAACTTAACAGTAACCAAAAGAGCCTTTCTTGGAAGCAGAGACTTCGGGAACTTTGCAGATTTGTTTAAAAGGAAAAACCAAGTCTAAAGAGGTAAGCAAGTTAAAGAAATGACTGAAACAGGAATAAGACCAAGAGTGTCCCCACTTTACGAAAAGAAGTATTTAATAACTGGACACTATTCCCTCTGACAAAGTTATCCTTACCCTGAACTCAGTATTTTCCTGTACTCAACAAAGGGTGCCATGCTTCAGATCACCCAAAATGTTGGATGATGTTGAAGTCATTCATATCGGATATGGAAATGAGTAATATGATTATGGGACCAATATTTACTCCTTCACCGTGGGAAAGGGTATTTACACATTCTTGAAGTAAGACTCTCCACCAACACTCCAGCAGCTTTGGAGAAAGCTTGCCCAGGATGGAATCTGACAGGGCAAATAATCCATCTGCATAAAATTAAGTTGATATTTCCTGTCTTTGAAGACTGGTGCAGAATACTAAATGGATTACATCACAGATTCCCCACCAGGAATGCTTATAAAAAAGGTATTTTTACACAAATAAATAAAATGGGGCCAGAGCCAAGAATGTGAATTAGAATGATGGACTTTTTCAGCCAAATAAAATGACAGAGGCTGAAAGTATTCTCAATATTAAACGTCTGACTGCACACTCCTACCAGTTAAAAAAAAAAGAGCACAAATAATTATTAGATACATTAATAAATGTACACATACTAATATGTGACTATATTACATACTTAATAAACCCAAAATAGAAATTTTCAAAAGATAAAGATAAAAACAGACCTTCTAAAATACTCTTCTACACCCAATGGACTAATGGGCACATCCCTTAGGGCTCACTACCCCACTTTGGAGCCAGCACATTAAAAAACTTATAAAAGTGCAAAGTCAAAGATAATTGCTCCAATTATCTGGAAAACTCCTGAATTACTTTCCTCCCTTTACTGAAGCAGATGTGCCCTTAAAATCCAGAGCAGACCCATTAAGATTCTAATAGCAAAATGTCAGAAAATGGGAAGTGCATAAAAAGTCTTGGAAGCTTTACAGTAGTGACAAGAAGCTACAAAGTGTAAGTGACCCAGAAGCAGAATTGATTTTGTTTTTGATCTAAACTGTGTCCCCCATAATTGCTGTGATTTGCAGGCTCAGTGATTTAACCCCTCTGCTGTTTCCGGCCACAGGAAGGAACTGGGTAGTCATTAAAAAACTGTCACATAAATAGCCACTTACCAGCTCACCTAGGGAGTGTAATGTTGGACAAGTAGTAAAGAAGACCAATTTTATTTATTTTACTACTTGTAAACTCCCTGAGGAAAGTGGTGAGCTGATAAATTTCTGAACATTGAACCCGTAATTATCTATACAAGCGGATCAGAGTTATAGAGAAGTCAAACTGAATAATCAAAAAAACTTTTATAATCAGCTTTGTAATGAATTCAGATACTGCCAGGCATCTTCTTTCCTTAAATTATGCAGGGACCACCAGCCGGAAAAATGGTAGAGCCCAGAAGTCCAATACATCAGCCAAGGGACCAAGATCTACTACGTACTTGCTTGGAAACTCACTATCTGTATAACCTCAAGAGAGTTAACTCCACCTCTCTAACCCTCCATTCCCTCATCTGTAAAATGAGGAGGTGACACGAACCGCCTCATGGGTTTGCGGAGAAGAGTAAATGACATAAGGCTTTTGAAATACTCAGCACAGCACTTGGTAAATATTTAATAAATGTGTATTTTAGCACTGTTACAGTGTAAGGACTAGATGGAAATCACCAGGGAGGAGGGAAAGAGGGTCTAATTCTGGTCAAGTCTATTGCAACATGATGTCCAAGCTCCTTTCAGGTCAACGACTGTTCTCCCAAAAATATCTGAGGAACATACATGTTCCCTAATTGCTTTTATGGAAACCATGGTTTTCAACTAGATACCTACTGAAGAAAGGAAAGGGGAGGGGAGAGAGAGAGAGAGAGAGAGAGGAAGGCAGGGAGGAAAGGGAGGAGGGAGGGAGGAGGGAAGGAAGAAAGAGAGAGAGTTGCTTTTCTTCCTATCTGCAAAGGTTTTGCTCCCTATGTTTCTGGAAGCCCAGTCACCCATCACAGAGGTAGGAAAGCCCTGGTTCAATGGGATAGAGGACTCATGGGCTACCTAGACCAGCAGAGAAAGGGCAGCTCATACATTACCTGTGCCCAGTGGTTTTTAAATACAATCATGCATGTTTCTGGGTCTACTCCCTGCAGGCTCACAGCCTGCTGGAGTTTGTTTTCCGTCGTAACTGATGACATCATAAGCCTTCACAAATCAGTGCTTCTAAGTCATATTTAATTTTCAGGAAAATTTGGCAAGCAGTCACTAACTTTCAAGTATCACATAAGAAACATAACTTCTTCACATTTCACTGTCATCTTCTGAAACCTGTAATGAGAATAACAAAAATGCATCTCATTATGTTCATATATTAAATAGGACACTGCCC